>AWWV01014489.1:0-25041 GCA_001974805.1 Corchorus capsularis
AATTCGACCCCACCCCAATGTTTAGCAATTAGCAGCCAAACAATAAAAATGGTACACATTAAATGTACTTTGTATAAATTTTTTTACAATAATTTTTATAGCATAATAATATGGTTTATGGATTACATCTTTTTTTTTTCTCTTTCTTCCATATATGGGGAAATTTTGAAATTATTTGATTATTTGTCGCTGTTATGTTATAGCTGTACATGCTACAGACTGGAAGAGAGGATCATCCTGGACCATACGTAATACTATAAACGTAGATAATTGGATTTGGTTCTAAGGAATACTTTAATTATCAAAACAATATCTTATATCAACGTTGTTGGGTTGAGTCGAATGAACTTGATATATAAATTTAAATAAGGTATTATCAGTTTGATCAGTTTTGAAATATTGGAAAAAATTATAAACATGTCACAAGTCTCATAGAGGATTATATTACCAACCAATTACGAGAATCGTTGATGCGACTTGAATCTCAAAAACATTTCAAATAGAAATCCAAAATCTTATCAAGTCAACTAACCTCAATTAAGAGTTTTTTTTATTATTTTTCTTATTTGAGATTTGATGTGTCTCATTTCTGAATTAATGTGCATACATAGATATATATAATTTATACCAAAATAAATAATTAAAAATTCAAAACAATACAAAATTTAATAAAAAAACACCTCAAGTGTTACCAAAAATAAAATCCATGTCCCCTCATTCTTATCATGAGGGGAAAAAAATGATCACATCATCACATGCATGCTGGGTCATTTCCATAAACTTTCTTAGAGTTGTGGAATATGATAATGAATTATGCATTACAAGAAAGTTTTGTTTATAGAGAAAAAAATGGAGAGAGAAAGGGTTGAGAGAGTGACATGGAAGCACGCGTTGCCGGTAAGGGGAGGTGCAACCGTATGGGGCGGTGGGTCCATTGGGGTTGCTGAAAAGCCTGAACCAAATAGAGAGGAAGGAGCTAGCTATAGAGGAGGAGCGGCTCGGGGTTTGCCATTTGGTCCCACCTTGAAAAGGAAATTTTTAAATAATCAATCAAGTCCTTGATTCTAAAACAGTCAAGAAGAAGATAAGAAAAGGCGAAGAAAACAAAAGAATTGTCAAAATTTTCAGGTTTTCACAGTCTTTGACACTGCAGGAGTTAATCCATTACACGATATATAAAAAACTACAAACATTTTCTTCCCCAAAGCTCGACACCCCACCATTTTTTTTTGGTGTTACAGGATTTCAGAACATGATTTCATTGAGGAATCTGATTGCTGCATGCCCATGTTTCTGTTTCTGTTTCTGTTTCTGTTTCTGTCCGTGCATGTCTTCCTGGATCCTTGAGCTTTATAATAACCCTAACTTATATATATGACGAATCAAAATTTGAGTCACCAATACTAAAATATCTTTCATAACTTTATCTACATATATTGAAACGTGTCATTTTGTAATAATAGTATTAAGCCAATTATTCTTTCGAAGATATATTGAAAAAGGAAGAATCATCATTGATTCAAAGAATAGAAGCATATATATAAAGGGGAGATTTTGATATTCTTGCATTTAATCAGTTAACTAAAAATATCTAATGATCATTCACTTTGATATGCTTACGCAGTTGACAAAAATCACATAAGGGTTTTTTGTTTGACATTCTACTAATTGATTTGATGAAAGTGAAATGAAATTAAAAGGAAAGCAAAGCCAATTAAGTCTTGAAAACGTGAGAAACGGGGTGTGTCCAAGTCCAAATGACCCCATCTTGTCGGATTACTTACAGTTACATTACATATATAATAAGATCATTTGTTAGTGCCAATGAAATTATCTCAAAATGGCTTTCCCCACATCCCACCATTTCCTAATTAAGGGATATGTGTCTTTATGGGCAAAGCTTATGTATATTGTCTTCTCATATAAGATAGAGTACTTTGACTAATTTGCATCTCATTATAAGTAGTAAGATGATATTTCTGCCAAAAAAATAAGTAGTAATTAAGATGATATATAGTCTTAATCTAAAATTCTGTATACCAATGATGAAAGAATTAATCATCTCTTTTTCATAAAATGTCATTTTTTTATATATGAAGTTAATTTGTCTGATTTACAGATCGCCTATCAATAATGAATTATGCAGACTCGAACTAATTATGTGCTTATTTCTTAAAAAAAAATTCAAACCTCGACTACCACATAAAACCTTGACAATATTGTCAAAAATATTGGTAAATAGTGAGGGATTATTAGGCCACCTAATCATAGTTTAATATATCATTGTATTAGATGAAAAGGAGGAGTTAATAAAGAATTATATTATTCTTCCTTAAATAATAACTCATTGGATCATGAGTTTGCAAACTTCATTAATTTAGATTTTCATAAGAGAGACGTGACAATGTCATGATCCTTTCTTTGGGTTTAAAAAAGATCCTTTTTTGGTTTAAAAAAATAAAGTGTGTTAATCAGCTATTGAGAAGATCAAGAGTCACGATCATCTAACTTAGTGAAAAACATGAATTATTGGGTTTTGGCTTTCATAATCACGAGTAAGTACAAAGATATATATAATAAAACTAAGTACTAATGAAATCGGAATTATTAGCATTAAAATATAAGAAAAGATAATGATGAATGATGGTGGAATCTGAGAATCTAACCATTATTTTAATCCTTGGATTAATTTAACAAATCCTTTTGCCCCCCTCTCATTTGGATAGCTAGAGAACAATAATATATAAGCAATTGGGTATTGTAATAAGTCAGTGGAACAACACGCGATGCTCACTTTTTATAATTTTTCCATTAACAGCAACTTCCACTTGGGGCATGTCGGGGGACTTCTCTATGCTATTCTAAATATCAATATATATAGATTAAAAAAAAATTCATGCCCTTTAAAAACGGATACCATATAGTTAAGAAAAAATTAATTAACGAGAGAATTAGCTAGACTAGATACCCATACGGCCGCCCGCAAGGGGACACCTCAATGGTTAAAGTTTGGGACTTCTTGTGGAATCATGGAATGGGGGGAGGGATTATGGGAAAGGAGAGGGCTACCTCCTATTGTGTAGCCCATTTCAATATCATATTCATGAGTAACAAAAAAAAAAAGATACCCATATGGCCAAAAAAAAAAGAGAGAATTAGATACCCTACTGTAAAATATAGTTAACATTAATGAGAGAACGATCGATAACATAATTAGAGTGAAAATTTTAAAACAAATCCTTTTCACCAAAAAAAAAATTAAAACAAAGGGAATAGACCCAATGACTCATAGTAATGCTACTCTCGTTTCTATCAAATGTGTAGTTAAAATTGTATCACTTCAAACGGGATAATTAATTTGATATGTAATATAATAAACTAATTGTGGCACAAAAAATCATTTAGGTTACAAAAATTAATTATATAATAAAGGATTATATAAAGATAGCCGTACAAGTATTGTGGTGAGACTAGCTTGTCATGAACAGGTGATTGAGCCTTGAGGTAATAAGATATGTCTCCCATTAATGGAGTAGTAGATTTATAGATTAAATCATGTGCATTTGAAGTTGTGTTTAATATATATAGTAATTATTATCTTTGGAACTTGGGTGAGATGAGAATATGAGATCATATATATACCTAACTTCCTCCACTACTACTGGAGTCGAGGAGCTATATATATATTCAATTCAATATTTCATGATGTAATGTTTGTTTTGATTAACGTTTTCCACTAATTATTTTACTAGTTCTCTTCTCTATGCCCGTTTAATTACTAAATTCTCCTTTTTGTTCTTTTATGTGTTTTTTTTTTAAATAAAAAAACATATATAGGAGATTGTTTCGAGATTAGCTATGTAGTTAAACTTAAAATCCTCTTTCATAAACAAAGTATAATCACTAAGTTTTATGCATATTCGAATTCTTTTTCCCCCTCAAAACAATAATTATATATATAAAAATAAAAGTTACTAGTATTAAGTACGCAATTTGTCTTAATAATTTGCTTAGATATTTATTTTTTAAATGAATGCATTATGTCATCGAATCTCAAACGCGGTAGGCCAGTGATTAATTATAAGGTTGGATATTAAACATGAAATTGGAGCAAATTAAAGGGCATGATAAAGTCATAGCATATTATATATTCAGTGGGTGTTTTAACTTAGATTTTTTGTATTTATTTTTCAAATTAACTTGTTTAAGTCGGGGTGACTCATTATGGGGTAAAGCTCTACTAAAAATAATTTCATCATTCACAACTCGAACTCGAGACTTTATGTTAGAGTATATAGGTAATCTAGCAAAATAGTATTGTGGAAAGGAAACATCAACATATTCTCACTGTAGCAAGATCACTTAGGTTTCATGCTCATTTACCAATAAAATTCTGGGGAGATTGTGTTATGCATGCTGTCTACTTAATCAATAGATTACCTAGTATTGTTTTGAACAATGTTTCTCCTTTTGAGATTTTATTTTCCAAGCTTCCTGAACTTGATTCTCTCAAAGTTTTTGATTGTTTGGCTTTTGCTAGTAATCACTGTTATATTAATAATAAATTTGACAGTAGAGCTATTAAATCAGTTTTTATTGGATTTTCTCAGGGGATTAAAGGGTATAAACTGTATGATTTGAATAATCATAAGGTGTTTTATTCTAGAGATGTTTACTTTTATGAGAATAATTTTCCTTTTCTTACCTTAAATTCAGATTCACTAACTACAGATTCTAGTATGGCAGATTTTTTTGTTCTTCCTATTGTTCATCATTCTGCAGAACAGAATACTAGCTTTTCCATCACACAAGCTCAAATGTAGTTCGTTGTACCTGAAAATCATGATTCTGGCGTCACTACAACTGCAGAAAATAGTTCCAATCCTTCTCTTCTTTCAGATCAACACTTTGTTCATCATGATCATACCTTTGTTCATGATATTCATCATTCAAATCCAGAAAGTCATGAACAGCTCTTTGATACACCTGAACCTTCTGTTTCTCCTTCAGCCGAAATACCTTTTGTTCCAGATTCATCAATTCCTTCTTAAAATCAATCAGAGATTCCTCAATTACAACAACCACAACAACAGAAATTAAGGAGAAGTACTAGATCCAAAACTAGACCTCCATATTTTAAAATTTACAAATGTGGCTCAGTTACAAAAACTAGTCCACACACATTGGACAAAGTCTTTTCCTATAATAACATCTCCTCAAAACACCAGGCTTTTACTGTCTCTATAGATCAAGAGAAAGAACCAAGCACTTATAAGGAAGCTGTCAAAGACACTAATTGGCAGAAAGCTATGCAGGCAGAAATAGAGGCTTTAGAGGCAAATAATACATGGAAGGTCATGGAATTACCAGCTGGCAAGACAGCCATAGGTTGTAAGTGGGTATATAAGGTGAAAAGGAAAGCTGATGGAAGTATAGAACGATACAAAGCAAGACTAGTAGCTAAGGGTTATACTCAGCAAATTGGTGTTGATTTCATGGACACTTTTAGTCCTGTAGCCAAGATGACTACAGTAAGGACTTTACTAGCAGTGGCTGCAGCTAAGAACTGGCATTTGCATCAATGTGATGTAAACAATGCTTTTCTTCATGGTGATCTAAATGAAGAAGTGTATATGAAATTACCAGAGGGATATTCCACTAAGAAGAGTCAAGTTTGCAAATTGCAAAAATCATTATATGGACTTCGACAAGCTAGCAGACAATGGAATGCAAAGCTTACTGAAGCACTTCTTCAATATGGTTTTACACAATCGACAGCAGATCACACACTCTTCATCAAATCTACTGGTAACATCTTTATGGCTCTACTAGTTTATGTAGATGATGTGGTATTAGCCTGCAATGATTTGGATGAGATTATTAAAGTCAAGAGCTATCTACATGATGAATTTACTATTAAAGATTTAGGTGAACTTAAGTATTTCCTTGGTTTAGAGATTGCTAGGTCTGGAAAAGGCATAAATCTCTGTCAAAAGAAGTATACTCTGGATTTGCTTAAGGATGCAGATTTTCTGGAGTGTAAACCATCTCCAACACCAATTTTGCCTGAGACAAGATTATCCAAAGACAGTGGTATCTTATTAGAGGATATAACAGAATATAGAAAGCTGGTAGGCAAATTGCAGTACTTAACAACAACTCGACCTGATTTGAGTTTTGTTGTACAGCAACTTGCTCAATTTTTGGATAAACCAACTGATGTTCATATGGCTGCAGTGCACAGAGTATTAAGGTACTTAAAAGGGACTATAGGTAAAGGGCTTTTCTTCCCTGCCAACAATGATTTAAGATTCCAAGCATATTCAGACAGTGACTGGGGAACTTGTGTTGACAGTAGGAAATCAATTACTGGCTTTTGCATATTACTTGGAGGGTCTTTGATTTCATGGAAGAGTAAAAAGCAAAATACTATTAGTCGCAGCTCTTCAGAAGCTGAATATCGAGCACTGGCATCTACAGTTTGTGAGTTACAGTGGCTACAATATCTGTTACAAGATTTGAAAGTAGAAATCAAGCTACCAATACCACTGTTTTGTGATAATCAATCTGCTATACATCTTGCTCAAAACCCTGTGTTTCATGAAAGGACTAAACACATAGAAATTGACTGTCATGTAGTTCGATCAAAGATTCAATCTGGATTAGTTGTTCTTCTGCCAGTTTCTTCAAAAACTCAGCTAGCTGATTGCTTCACTAAGGGATTGTCATCTCCTGTATTTCATTCATCTTTCAGCAAACTGGGGATTTTAAATATTTATCCTCCAGTTTGAGGGGGGGTGTTAGAGTATATAGGAGAATCTGTTAGTCAGTTATTCTGTTATGTAAATCCTAGCAGTTAGTTAACTCATCCTTTGGTTAAATCCTGAGTTAACATATTGAAGCTTGTATAAATACATTTGATTACAATAATAAAAATTACTCTTTCCCTTTCTCTTTTCTGTTTTTCTATTTTTCTATCACTTTACTTGGAAATAAGTGTCAAATCACTTGTTTTGGTTAATTTGAGTTGTTTTAATATATATATATATATATATATATATATAATTATATTTTTGTTACAAATCATGCATGTTTATTATTACAAATCATGCATGTTTATTATTACAAATCATGCATGTGAATTGTGATCTATTATAATTTCATATTAATTGATGACATTCATGCCCATTATAAGTGGTTTCAAAAGATGAGTTCAATTTTGCTATAAAAGACAAAACTTTAAACTAAGAATTATACTTAAGAAATTAAATTTGTCTATCCCATGACTGAATGATCATGGAAAGATTATTTTAAAAATATATTCTTACCGGTCAAATAAGGAAAGAAGAATCCTTGCAAGATTTTTTTTTTTCGAAAAAAAAAACGAAGAAAAGATGAAAGAGAAATATGAACAAGATCAGCAATGAAACACAAAATGATCAGTTTGTTTGAATAATTTACTTGATAAAAAGAGGAAACCCTTATTTCTTCTTTCACCTCCAGCACTCTCACTTCATATATATATGAACCAAAATTCAACACAGCATCTTTACCTAACAATAGCAAATATATATATATATATATATATATATATATATACACACACACACACAACATGAAATCCACCCCTTATCCTGGTCCACAGGGGAAAAAAGAAGAATCTTAAAAATAATATTTCCCAAATTAAATCAAAAGAAAAATAAAAAGGGGGGGGGGGGGGGGGTCAGTGAAGAGGTCGTATTTTGCAAATTCACACAAAAGAATCGTACAAATAATGTCTTTTTTCTTGAAGGGAGCATGATGATGTGGTTAATTTGGACAGTAGTTTAGGCTGAAGACGACAATGGTGGACTCAATTTAATTTTGTCATTAACTTTTTTTTTTCTTTGGTTTTAATTAGAGAGAGGCTTTGAATGGGGCAGAGATATTATTATGAATTTGGATACTTTCTGTCATGTTCAGCTTAGCCAATAGCCACACATTTCTAATTCTTGCTTGCTTCCTTCTTTTGTTTAAAGTCATATGGTCGTGTCTCTTTGTGTGTTCATTTTAACCTTTTGCATTGTTTTTCAAGGATTTTAAGATTCGATTGTAGGACCCCCCACCCTTCACATTTTTTGTATATAAATTTGAAGATAAATGTTAAGTTGATGTCACATTCATGTATTGGGCACAAGAGAAAATGTTAAGTAGATTCAGATGCGTGGTGTACTTAGCTTTCCAAGAGGATTTAGAACTTCTTTAACTTTTTTTAACAATAAATGTGAATTACTCTCTATTTTGTAGAATAATGTTGAGGGTTTCGGTTTCCTATATTAGTTTTTATTTCACAAGTCGATTGTCGGATATCTTATCAAAATCGCTTAAACCTACTGAAATATTAATAAAATATAAAATTTAATTAGAAATTTGGAATAAGTAAATTTTAACAATGAAATGTGAATATCACTAAAAAAAACAATGAAATGTGAATTAATATATGTGATTAAGAAGATAAAAATAAAATAGTAGTGTGATGTTTTTAATATTTGTACATGTAAGTAAAACGAGCTTTGCTAGATTGCTTTGGGTCTCGCAATCTAAGGCCAGAGCGAGCCCAACGTTTCATTTTTTACAGCCCAAATCGGTAATCCATTGTTTAAATGGAGCCCAAGATATTATATGGCCCAAAACTTTTTTTTTTCTTTTTGTGTGAAAAAAAGGAAAGAAAATACTCAACTTATGGCTATGGATTAAGATTGCTCTAGTTGCCAGATGGTTCCAAGAAAAATCAATATCAATTGCCATCTGCTTTTGGTTGTTTTCATTGGTTGACTTTGGCAAATTTTATGGAATAAATATGAAGACTTTGGATTTTCATGGATATTAGATCATAATTGGACAAAAACTCCTTATCCTGGTTTGAAAAAGAAAGGTGCAACTCTTTAATTCACTTGAAGAAGGGCATCAAAAGTGCAGAACAAGAGAAAATTGAACCTTCAATTTCAATACTTTAGTACTTTACAAGCAGATAATCCCACGCCATTTTTTTTCCTTCTCATGTCAGAATTAGTTGCCTGGTAACTGACTCCATACCTAGAAAAAACCCCATACTTGACAGGAAGATTCTCTGTTTAATTTCCCTTTGCCAATAGATTCCCACACTCCAAAATATGCAAAATTTTAAGACTGCGTTTAGTAGAACGTGTAGTAGCAATCGATTGACACTGTTTAGCAACTGTACATATGAGATTGTACTGTACAGATTAGATTAGATACAGTATAGTATAGATGAGATTATTAGAGCAGTGATTGAAACGGTGTTTACTCTTAAACTCCATTTGGGACCAAAACGGTGGTGAAACGGTCAACGATGGTGAAACAATTACAAATAAGAAGTGTAAGGCAAAATTTTTGAGAGCAGACTTGAACTAGAATCTGACAGAGACAGAGCTAGTTTAAAATCACATTTTCAAATGAAAAATTAATGTTGTTTGCAATTTTCCTTAAAAAGAATAGTAGTTGATGGAAAACCTTTGAAACCAACCGAAACCCACAAGTCAGTCAAACATGCATGCAAGTGATTATGCATTTCAATTAATTCAGATTAATCCAAAAATAATAAATACCATTTTTGTTAATTAGGTTTTGAGTTGAAGTCTTCACATTAAATTGAAGTAGGAGAAAAAAAAATGGCTGAAAATTACATCTTGTCTCTATAACGTGCAATTTGATACATAATTGGTTGATCATTTCTTCTCCACTCTCCAGTCTTAACTAGAGTTAGGCAATTTTTTTCTCCATTCAATGAATAATTGATGCGTGTCTAACTTGAAGTTTTAGTTGCCAGCTCAAATTCTATTATCCTCTACATAATGCATGTGATTACTTAATTAAGCAAACCTATCCTGACCCATGCACGTTTATCTTCCTAATTATTACTAAATTAATCTCATATATTTCATACTTGGCTAATTGTATTTTGGCATTACCATGGTTTCATATGTATAAATATCATTTTTTCTGTTACTCATGAACATGATATTGAAATGAGCTACACAATAAGAGGTAGTCCTCTCCTTTCCCATAATCCCACCCCGCTCATCCCAGAATTTGAACCTGGGACCTCTCTCAAGAAATTTCAAATTTTAATCACTGGGGTGTCCCCAAGGGGACATATGTATAAATATCATAGCATTTATAATAATGCAATATATAATTAAAGGATAATATATACTGTAACTTCATGTGACTCAAGATAGTCAAGAATTAAAACAAAAGACTATAAAATCTCATAATTAATAATTAGATATATAATGTTATTGTTTACTACTAAAACGAAAACGCCAAAACGAGATAATAGAATTGGAGATTTCGGATTAATACAGGTTTAGTTATGGAATATTTGGGTGCCTTGCCCTTGTATTTATTTCTGTCTTCTAGTATTATTTTCTTCTTATTTTTCCAAAATGCCATTTATTTACTAATTATTATTTTGTTGTATCTATGGCTAACATATGGGGAAAAAAGAATAGAAGAAAAGGGACTTTCGGTTTCAATTAAAAAACGAAGTAAAGGGACCTTTCCCTTTTTTATTTGCTAGTAAAGGGTAGGATCTAAAATCAAAAAGCTAATAAGTTTAAGTTCTGAATTGCTAAATTAGTTTTTTTTTTCTCATTTTTTGTTTATTACTAAGAATTTCCTTAATTTTCAAGCAACAACTAGCCCTGCATCAGAAAAGAACGTGACACCTAACCAAGGGCTGCCTGGATAAAGCCACTATAAACATGATTTTAGCTAGGCCATGGAGGAAAAAAGAAGAGAATCTTATACAGAAAAGTAAGAAAGATCAAAGTTACGTATATGAGTAGCCAATTATATATATATATATAGCCATCATATTCATAAAATTGATATAAATATATAATATTCCAATTATATTCCATTTTCAAACATATCCCAATCCATTTATATAACCTCTGGGCCAGGGATTAGTCTGAAATTATGGATATAACAGCCAAGAATTAGAAAAGAAAAATAATACAGTCCCTTTCCTTTCGTTTTCTTGTTGCAGATCATAGCTAAATGCCTAAATAATCTTATAAGATGTGGAGAAGAGAAAATGCATTTGCTCAAGGGTTGTTTCAATTATTAAGAAGAAACATGCTTTTATCAATTATATGCTGTAAAGGGTTCTTCTTTCCTCAGTTTGTCTCTGAGCACTTGCACAATTTTTTAGCATCCTACTAGCTAGGCTGGATATAATTAATGTAATTGGTATATATTTAAGGTTAAGGAGCTCAAAATAATGGGATATATTTGGAGAAAAATTATGAAGCATTTTTTTTCTTCCCCCTTTTTTTTTTATAAATGTCACTTTCTTAATATTGCTAATATTAAGCTCTGCACGTTATCAAGGAAAAATCAACTGCTAGCTATAGATGGGAGCCATTTTCATGAAGATTTATTTCTCTAATTTTATGATATATTGCTTTATATAAGGACGTGGCCCATCATTTAGGTGCAACCCTTTTCCTGCTATACCCCCAATTTTAGTTATATAATGTAACCATGATGATCTGATTTCAGTATAATCTGTTTGACTAATACTCTAATAATATTTCAATGATTTAGGGAAAAAAATAAAGTAAAGAGATCTGAAAATGGGTTGATTTGCCTAGTGGAATCTTTATTGCTTTACTATTTCTAGTCTTTGAAGCACACAGAAATAACAAAGCCTTAACGTGCATGCTACGAATTTTTAGTTAAGAGCCCATTTTCCTTGTTTCCTTCCCTTGGACCACGTTTTGTTTTGGAGGGATTTCAAAGTTGGTACTAAACACAAGTGTCTGAGCAACGAGGAGAGCAGTTTTGGGGAAGGAGACGAGACCAAAGGCGGCAATTGACAGAGCCAAACAAATACATCAACGTCTCTTAATTTTCAAACATGCCTCTAATTATTAATTTATTACAACATGAAAAAATATGAAAAAATAGCAATAGTTGATAATTTGATATCTTTTGCTGTTTATATATAAAAAGATTCTCATCCAACTGGCTAAACAAGTCACGATCACTTAGAAACTTCCTATTCATCAGCCTTCATTTCATCCTCTCTATATAACTCTTTGAATCCCCTCTCATTTTTCTTGTGTGACTGCCATTTGGGTCATTTACTTGATTTCTGAATCAAAATGGGTCAGTTCATTAACATTGTAGTTGTGCTGTCACTTTCTCTTAGTTTGTGTTTGCTTCCTGACATGGCGTCAGCTCAACTACGAAAGAATTACTATGCTAATATCTGCCCCAATGTAGAAAACATAGTTAGAGGTGCAGTGACACAGAAATTCAGGCAAACTTTTGTCACAGTTCCTGCAACCATCCGTCTCTTCTTCCATGATTGCTTTGTCCAGGTAATTTGAACAATACCCTTTTGTCCACGTTGATCAATTTTTGAGTTTCTGTTCTTATTTTGGGTTTTTGACTAATATATAGGGTTGTGATGCTTCGGTGATCATTGCATCTTCCGGTGGCAACACGGCAGAAAAAGACCACCCTGATAATTTGTCATTGGCCGGAGATGGATTTGACACTGTTATCAAAGCCAAAGCAGCAGTTGACGCTGTTCCAGGCTGCAGAAACAAGGTTTCTTGTGCTGACATCTTGGCCATGGCTACCCGAGATGTTATTGCTCTGGTTTGTCCCCTTTTCCCTTTCATCCCACATTATTTATTCAATCTATATAAAGAAGAACAAAAGAAATGACTCGTTCATATAATATAATTATGCAGGCAGGTGGACCATCTTATGCTGTTGAATTGGGAAGATTGGACGGATTAAGCTCCACGGCTGCAAGTGTAAATGGCAAGTTGCCTCAACCAACTTTCAACTTGAATCAACTCAATGCCCTGTTTGCAGCAAATGGACTCTCCCAAAACGACATGATTGCTCTTTCAGGTAACACCTTCCCCTGAATAATATACACACTCTCCAATCACAGCCTGACAGCTGGATTCCGGCAGGGGATCCTGTTTCTGTTTCTGTTTTGATTCCCAAACGGTCACTTCTCTTCTCTGACAGGGAACTATGTCGCTTGTGAAATGGATCCCATTTATTAGCTGGCATTAGATAAAGATATCATATCATATATTACTGTATATAATAACAATAATAAAATAAGATTTGAATTGAGTTTATCCTCTAAACTTTCCAACTCTAATCATTTAATAACAGTCATATACTTTGACAACATGTCCTAAAAATTGGACGTTAAGATTAGTTGTAATGATATACCATATGATTGTGACTCAAGAATGTCTGTTTTTTCACTTAGTAAAAGGGGTTTTGGGTTTTTGTTGGGTTTGCAGCGGCACACACCGTAGGATTCTCCCATTGCAGCAAGTTTTCAAGCAGAATCTTCCCAACAGTTGACCCAACACTGAACCAGACCTATGCTAAACAACTTAAACAAATGTGTCCCAAGGGCGTGGACCCCAGGATCGCCATCAACATGGACCCAAACACTCCTAGGCAATTTGACAATGTTTACTACAAGAATCTGCAACAGGGCAAGGGTCTTTTCACCTCGGACCAGGTTTTGTTCACGGATGCCAGGTCCAAGCCTATTGTTAACGCCTGGGCCACCAATTCCGCGGCTTTTAACCAAGCATTTATCAATGCCATTACTAAGCTTGGCCGAGTAGGTGTCAAGACTGGGAAGAACGGCAACATTCGTAGAAACTGTGGAGCCTTTAACTAACAAAACATGTCATGTTTTGTTTTGTTATGTTAATGAGATTTCTTGGTGTTGTAATAATAAGTTTAGGGAGAAAGGGGTTTCTTTAATTTTCATTCTTTTTTTTATTTAATGAGATGGGAAAGGCGAAATTGGATTGGATCATGAAACTTGAAAGTCAAACAAAATAAGAGTGACAGGGTGACAGCAAACGTCCTTCAACAAATGAATATGTTCACTTGTGATGTCACTCTCAACTTTTCTTGTTGATTCTTTTTTTTAAAGGGTGGAATTTGCTACCATTTCAGCAAATGAAGCCCTGGCAAATAACCAACGACTACTAATTTCTCTTTAGTGGTTTGTTCTTATTTTAAATTTAAACCCTTGTATTCTTCTTTGTTGCTCCTTCCTCTCACTTGGTAGTGATGAACAAATGAATGGACTTGGCGAGGAAGTATTTTAAAATTTTATGGTTAAAAACAAAAGAAAGACTGGGAGACCTGATCAGAGTAAACAAGGCCCATCCATTTAGAATTTGGTAGTCTCTCTGCCCTAGAAGTTTCGCTTTGCTGGAACAGACAACATGCGAGTCATTTTCAAGCATGTCCCAAGTTATTGCTGGCCAGGCTCTCATTTGTCAAGCATAAGCCAAGTTTAAAGTCATCAATCAGCCCCAGTTTTGATTTATGAATCCGGACTGATCAAGACATTTGCAATTCTTCCATCTTCTCCAATAGGTTTGTCATGCGCAAGCGCAAGCCACTTTTGTGTACAAGAATGTCGAGACAGAATTTTTCATCAGATTCTCATTAATTGAACTTTGCTGTTTGCCATAATGTCCAGAATCCAGATACGTAATCTGCTTTTGTCTTGTGAGCACACCATAACTTGCTGGTGTTGATGTCTGCAATAGCAGACAATGATTATGCAGAATAGTAAAAGACATTGAAAATGGCCTATCTTGTTACAAAGCAACGAGCTGATCATCAGTGATGTTCAAGAGACTTTTCCATGGAGGAGGATTTATGACCCAAATTAAGAAAAAGACTATGCATATATCAGTTTCTTTGACATAATAGACAATGGATAAGGACAAACATTTGAAACAACTTTAGCATACACAAAAGTTTCAGGGATCAGAGGAGTCACCTGGTTTCTCACCTGCAACAATAATATAAAGCAGCAGGATTTGAAAAGCAGTATATTCAAAGACAGGAGTGTGGCAATAATCACAAGCCTATGGAGAAGTGAAACCATATAACATAAATCGGTTGTTGTCAAACAAAGGCAAAACCCCACAAGCAGGCTAGAAGCCTAGAACTTCAAATGATTATGAAACAAAATGATTGCAGGATGAATGGACAGAGCAAAATGATTTTGAAACAAAACCATCTACTATTGTGTCAGCAACTAGAACTTCAAATGAGAACAACATCAGAACTTTCCCAAATATCATTATCTTCAAGAACTTGGCAAATCAATCACTGTGGTCAAGAAGTTATCTAACTTTTTTGCAATTTTTAGGGCCCATTTACCATACCAGTTTATTATTATCAAGCTTTCTGCATGATAGATTTTATTACAGGCTACAGGCCCTAGCAAGCTCACCTATGAACAAATTTGACCTATAAGACTGCACTAGGCCCTTCTAAAGAATATAAATCTCAATAGCATCATGTTCTAATATTTTGCAGCCAATGATGGATTAAGAAGAAAAAGGGAGGAATAGAGTTAAGAAACTTTAAATTCCCTTGACTTTAGAAATCCCTGATGAATAAAAAATTAAATAAAGAAGAAGAAGATTTATTGCCATGTAGCATCAACGAGCTACTATAATACATTAGTTTATGGTGGCAACTGGCAAGGCAGAACTACCACATAGAAGGATAATCGACATAAGAGAATTTAACAATATGAAGCCTGAGAACTCAAAAGATACACTTTATTATTATAAAAATAATTGTTCACTAAACAACAGCAAACTATAAATATCAGGTGGAGATAGTTGCTAAGCTATTTGTAACAGGAAGATTCTTACAAAAGTGTCAATATAGTAGGACTTCACCATGTTAAGATGTCAAACCTCCTGGATGAATCAGAGCCATGACCTATTTACAATCTAATCAACTTGATCCGAAACTCCTGTAGCCTTTATACTTATTTACTTCATCTGTTCTATAAAAATGGTATGATCACGATCAATGTTAGAGTCGACTTTATAATGAAATAACTCAAAATTGCTCTGGCTGGAACCTGCTCCAACCCAAATCATGGGGCCAATCACTTCTGGTTCACTCTTCTGAAGCAAGCAGACAGATCTTTTCAAGTTGTGTTGGCCACTCTGCTCCAAGAATCAGGGGATTTAGCTCCATTGCAACTCGAAAGTCTAACATCGATGCAGAAACTGACCCATTTTGCTTTTGTGGATATCTCATAGGCCGCATACCATTCAAAGAGGCCATGGACCAATTATGACCTTTGTTAATATTCTGTCCAGATCTCGAACTAGACAGTTCCAAACACGGTTTTATCAATCTCTTCATGAAAACATCAAGGCTATTGTTCAACAAGTTGGCGCAATCTACTGAGATGGTCACTCCCTCCCTCGCCAACTTCTGTTCCAACCTCTTCCTCAAAGAATTGCTATCGGGTAGTTCACCTCTGCAATGACAAGTCTCAGACGCAGATTCCGATTCACTCCAAGGCACCTTTCGCATTCCTTTAGCATTTAAAGAGATGCCAAGTGGAGCTCTAACAGGACTCCTACTGTGAATGCTTGGACTTCCTGCAGCTTGATCGACCTCTTCTCCGTCCTCCACAGAGCCAGGCGGTCTGCTACCCAAAGAAAACAATTCAGTAGCACTCTGCTGTTCTTGAACTTTAGCGACTGCATCTTCACAAGCAGTACTATGGCTCTTCCCATGAGGCCCTAAAGGACTTGGACGGTCTTTGAACTTGCGATCACGAAGATTCGGAGTCCTGCCCCTCCGAGGAGATTGAGGAATGTCTTTGCAAAGTGACTGAAGACTACCTTTTTGATACCCATTTGCCACTTTAACACTTAAAGAACCTTCCAATCTGTTGTCCCTTGATGGAGGAGTCTTTGAAAATGTGGCATTTCTGATAATTGATCTGAGGAGATGATTATGAAGACGTATATTTTCTCGCCCTATTGTACCAATGCACAGTCTATCAAACTCAGGTTTGCCAATCTTAAGACTCAAAAATCTAGCAAGCAGATTGAAGTACTTTTCTGCTTTTAGACGCCCAATCTTCCTTTCAATCTGAGATTTCAGCTCTAAAGTATCTACCCGAGAGAAATGCTTAGCACCCGGCATTTCAGTTTCCGAGCTTCTTGCTACCATCCAAAATCTAACATTTGCATAACCAAAAAAGGTAAATCAATATCCTATAAGAATCAACTTAATTCTAAAGCAAATCAGAGAATAACCCTAATGTCATCCATTGCCATAGCAAGTCAACCCAGTGATCAAAGTCAAACAGTTGCTACTGAAAACACCCAAAGTTACTAAAATTCAAACAAAATGAGAAAAAACCCAGATAGAAAAACTTCAATAAGCAGAAAATTAACTTCATTTAACTAATCAACAAATCAAAAACCATAAATCAAGCAGAATCCGAGACCCGAAATTCCACATAAATATTAAACCCACCAATCCCAAATTGAAAGAAAACAAAACACCAACATTAAATAATTGCATAAACTAAAAATTCCAGCTTCATTCAAGAAAACCCAGCAAAGCAGAGACAGAGACAGTAAGAACAATAAGAACTTGAAACCAGAATAAAGAAAATAGAAAGAGAGCAAAACCCACCTGAATTAACGAACAAAGTAACTGAATTCCGTTGAGTTTAACTGAATTTACACAAAAAATCAATCATAATTGTTGCATCCGAAACTAGAGAAAGTGCAGAAAAGAGGAAGGAGATTAGGGCAAGAAGCAAAGCAAAGACTTGGTTTTTTTTTTTCGAAGCTTCTCTTTGGTTAAGGGTCATCAAGGTCAAAGGACACGTGCGTTTTAAAACACAAGTGTGTAAGTAAAGAGCTAAGCTACTTAGTTCTGTGTTTGGTCTTGTGTCCAATCAGCGGTTGAGTTTTTGCATACTTTTTTTTTTTTTTAAGATTTTCTTTTTTTGGTTTAAGTCTTTAGTCTTTACCCGCCCACCAAAATCGTGTGCCTCCAAAAAAGCGTTCCAATTTTTATGCTGCCGGGAAACACACCAAAATAAATGCAAAAAAAAAAAAAAGAATTATTTTGGTCAGAGAAAAACATCAATCAAAATGGTCAAAGATGACATCGGGCTGTCAGCGGATCGTGCATGTTTTTTAGGCCCAATAAATAAATTTACTCCCCATGTTAAATTTGTCTACTTTTATTTAAAAAAAAAAATTGTCTACTTTTTTTTGGTGAAAAATTTGTCTACTTTTGACTTTTAGGACTTAGTAATTTCCAAGGTTTTGGCGGCCAGAAAAATTTCCAAGATTTTGGTTTAAATTATGTGTACTTAACAAAAAAATTACTACTACTATAAAGTTCTAATTAAATTCTTATTATTGTCTTTAATTTTTTTTGAACAAAACAAAATTTGTAGTCTTATTGTCTTTTAATTTTTGGATTATCCCAATACCCATCAATACTTATAATTATTAAGTAAGCATTATATTTATTAGAGCACCCTTCACTATTTTGCCCAAAAAAAGGAGTACCCCCTTCACTATAGAAAGAAAAGAGAGAATGTGGAAAGCTGGGCCAGCCCAAATAAACTTTCTATTCATTTTACAGAGTTCAGACCCATTGCTTGCTTGCAAATTATTGCTACAACTTTTTTCTTTTTTTTTGGAAACAAGTTAACAACTATTTTTTGTAAGAACTACTAGTATTTCTTTTCATAATTATAATTAATATACTTAGCTTTCATTTGGTATATATTATTTTTATTAATAATTAAATTATTATTAAAAAATTTCCATATAGCAAAACAAAGGCATACTTGTGGTACTATAAGTAAGGTGGGAACAGTAAATTTTAGTACAAGAGATTACATTTAATTAATATTAGTGGTATACTATGTGTATGCATGAATAAACACAAAGATTTAAAGGATATAAGTAGGTATAGAATGAATAAAAAATGAGAGAATCAATTAAAATGATTAAATTAATTTGGTCTGATCCATCTGCCTCTCCACTCTCCAATCTAGAAGGGGATTTCTTGTCTTGAGTTGAGTCATATATAACCAATTATGAATTAGATGTGCAAAGAGTGGAAAGCAGTGGCCATTGGTTAATTAGGTCATTCCCTTGAATATTATATGGCAAAACTGCTGCTTAACATTCTATGGATTGTTTGATGGGAGACTGAATATTTGATTAAGGTCAATTATTATAAGAAAGAAAAATTATACTATAGTACAAGAGAAAATATATAAAACAAATTAACAATTTCACAAAAAGTGAAAGAACCCTCATCAACACAAATATCAGCTCCCACACAATCAAAGATTTACTGCTACAAGTCAAATGATAGCAAATTAGAATGAAATTAGCAGACTAATTAATACAGGAAGATGAAAAAAAAATGGATTAGATTATAATTAAGCATCAAGCAGGGAGCCAAGCAGTAGCAAATACAACATTATGTCCTTTCCAAGTAAGTACAAGATCATCTTCTTCTTTCTTTAATCCCCATCCAGCTGCATGTTCATCAAGCATAGTTTTCACTTCCGAAACCGCCTCTTCTCCGAAGCTAACTCCCCGGAAATTAGCATTTCTCATCCGCTGCACCCACCGGCTTTTCGGCTCAAGCCTCTCCACCCTCTGCAGACCTTCATGAGCTATCACATTCTCAATCTTCCAACATATATCAGCTTCATACCATTGCCTTTGCTTGCTACCTTGTGGCAAAAAAGTGTCCACTGTATCATAAGGAATCCATAGATAATTAAACGCCGCCCTTAATCTACAAACCAAATTATTCGATGTAAAATCCGCATCTTCATCTACAAGAATAACAATGGTAGGGTCTAATCCACGGACCGCCTTGAGAAACATGGTTCGAAGTGATGAAGTTGGTTCGAAAGAGTAAGGATTATTCGAGTTTGTGTTTGGAATAGGAGAAAAGGTTTCCTCTGGTATATAATGAAGCATCATGTGACAGTTTATAACTAAAGCTTCACCAGTTTCCGCATATACTAAATGTTGCATACGAAGCTGTTCGATCAAAGAAGAGAATCCATCGGCATAACTCGAAGGAACAACTCTAAATTCCAACACTATATTTCTTGACCTAGCGAAGTTAACTAATTTAGACCCTAACTCTTCATAAGAAAGATCAAGCAATGGCGGGACATCTTCAGTTGCACCGCTAGCAACCGTTAGTTTGACTAACGGCGGTCCTTCAAGCCTATTAGCTATAGCATCAATCAATGTAGGGATTTGCATGCAATGTGTTAAGCTTAAATCAACAATGTGAATTACCGAATACCCTTCGACAGCTTCAAGGATTGCGGCGTTTGCTGCGGTGAAACCGAACCGATGCCACGGTGTCAAGTCGACAAAGCTAGCCAGTTCAATGACAGAGAAAGTGTGGATGTTTATAGACAAGTTGCAGTTAGCGTTTGCCATGGCGGCGAGCATTTTGCACGTGCCGACTTTGGCTGCTCGGACAATGAGGCCACGAAGGAAAGCACAAGCCAAACGTTGGTTGGAGTCGCCGTCGGGCGGTGCAATGTTGTTTAGAACCCAAAGAATCTGCTGAGCAAGCGTTGCGTCGTTGGATTCGATCGCGTTTGCGCAATGGACTAAAAGTTGTTCCATGCAATTGGCATCGCCAAAAGAGTTTAAACCCTTTGAAGTAGGGAATCCAGGCCATGGGCGGGCTCGGGGGATTTGGTTTTTGTTCATGGTGGGGATTGAAAATGGAGTAGTGATTTGGTGTAAGGGTTCAGTGAATTGCATCATGGAAAAGAAAGAACAGAAAGAGAAAAGAGAGAAAAGGAACAAATTGATAATAGAGGGGTAAGAACTGGTAAGGGAAATTAATAAAAGTAGTAACAAAATAGGAATCCAGAAATCAGAAAGATAGCAGAAAGATAGAAAAAGACCAGACTAATAGTGGGTACCTTGTCATTGGGAAACGATCCAAACACACTGAAATGGGTTAAAAGAGGGAGAAAAAAACCCACCAAGTTTATAGTACAGTTTGGGAGAATTCTGCAAATGAATCTACAGAAAATTGACAGTTCAGCTTTTGGGTGAAGGGTTTTTTTATTTTCTTCCAACAGAAAGAAACTGGTAAAAGGGACTGCTCAAAGAAGAGTAAACTCTCATCCCCAAAAATGAAAACTTGTTGGTTTGGTTTCAACTTTCAAGTCAAAATTCGGCAACAAAAAAGATGATCAGCCCTTTTCAGTTGCTAAAGATAGGTTTATGCAATGAGGCAAAACAGATATGAAAACACTGATTCAGAACAACCTTTTTCTTGGCTACAAAAGGGTCTATTCTGAATTTTCCTTTTCTCTCTTGAAATCTAAGAAAAGAGTGATATAAGGGCAGGCAGAGAAAACTGAGAAAGGGAATTTGAGAGGTAATATAAAGGGATTTTGGTATATGGGGTGGTGGTGGTGGTGGCTGGCTGGCGCTGCTGGCTGCTGCTTTTGTGTTGGATTTTGGTTGCATGTGAGGAATTGCCGGCCAGAGGATTGTCCATATGTGGGAGTTGGGATTTTGTCTTGTTTTGAAGAGTGGGGGATTGAAATCAGTTAAGCTTTGGCCTTTGGCTCACTCACTCATGACACTCACGGGGCCATATGACACATATTTAACTTTCTCATTTTCATATCATGAACAAATCATTTCATTTTTATGCAGGTCTTTTGTTCTCTCTTCTTTCCTTCTTACAGTATTTCCCTTTTGCCTTCTCTCTGTGAATTCTCTTTTTCCCCTTATACTACTGTTTCATTTCTCTAACTGTAAGGACATAAATGGTTATATGTATGAACATTGATTGATTGGAATTTGGATTAATCCATAGATTTTTATTAGAGTTTTTGATGGGAGAAGAAAGAGAGTGTGTGAGAATGCGGTGGGGGTCCCTCAAAAAGACTAATGGCAGCCAAAATCTTTGCATGTTCTGATGAGACAAATTCAATAAAGGAATGGTCATTTTCCAAGACACCAAGCCAAATGAAAAAAAATGCTTCTCTTCCATAATTTTTATCTTTCCCCCTTTCTCTTTCATCATCATCATCATCATCTCTGGTGAAATGAAATTCCTAGTAATAGCTTACAAATTATGCAAAAGAGAAAAGCTCTGTGTAAGAACATAAAACAAAACTTGCTTTACTGTCAACTGCATATGAAATATAAATTTACAAAAAACTTAATCAAAGTTCATATATGAACCAAAAATATATACATCAAAAATAGCTGAAATTCCAAATCTTCCTTCTCTCAATCAAAGGCTTGCTCAAAACTTGAAAGAAAATGATAACAACAATAATCTAGAGAAACCCAAACATATTATATATAGAATACTCAATGAAATTGGTGCTAAATGCTAATGCATGGCTAAGCTTACATAACATTATAGGTTTCTGTCACATGAAACAGGACCATGAGTTTTCGAGTCGACCTGATATAATTAGTGCCATTTGTCTGCTTCCAATTTCCCTATTCTAATGTTTGGCATATCTAACTTGTAATTAAACATAACACTTCTTTTTAAGTTTTAGCAAAAACATAGATATATAAGATGCTGTCCCACAGACATTGATCTCTAGGGAAGACATAAACATAATACTTTTTAGGTTTTAGCAAAAAAATTATACCCCACAAACAATGCTCTATAGGGTATACAAGAAAATATGCTTCCAACATTCTCCAATCAATCTCTTTCCTCTTCATGCCTTTGCTCTCTCTTTCTCTCTCTCTAATTAATCTCTTTCCTCTTCTGTCACCAAAATTTTCGAATCAAAATTTGGAATTGAGATCTTATCCTGCAGGACCAGTTTCTGGATATCCACAATAAATTTTTTGAATTTGTAGATTTTAAGAGGAATTTATAAATTAAAAGGGAAAAATTATATATTATCTTGTGAATTGCAGGGAAGGGCACATACCCTTTTGAAAAAAGGGTCCATTAAAATTGAAATTATGGATCTTTTTCATTTTGCAATCTATCACTCCATAGCTTAAAATTGACCCTTCTGCAACTCACACGTGATATACTTCCTTTTGTTCCCTTATTGAAGGACTGGTTTCCTCACAGCCCCAACCCCACCTTAAATAGACTAATCGACTATGCCACCCAAGAAAAAGGGACACCTTCTCATTATCATACCCCTATCACTTTGCCCTTTTCTTCATCATGATCTAATTCCCTTTCACTCTCCTACAAAAACTGATTTTGGACCTCATCTATATATATAAACATTGAATTCATGTTTGATTTTTAGGAAACTTGCAGCATCTTAACCATGAATATTGAAACATGATTGAACTATAGAGTATAGATACATTTATAGATAGGATAATGCCACAATTTCCACTCACACCACTCAATATTTATCTTATACTATAGTTTCATTTCAATTCATATATAGTTATTTGTCCTACATGCAATTTGGTAAATTAATGGAAATGATTATTTGAGACCCCTTTCTGCAATTTCATGTAAAAATGTCACATTAATGCGAGAATATAATCAAATTATATAAGATAGCACTAGATAAAATAAACTCAAAGTTTTGTCGCCAAATTAGATGAATCAGTACTTGTAAACAAATGATATAAGGGTACTTAGTAATTAATTAATATATATGTATTGAGATATTATCTTAGGTGATACGAAACTAGTTGTATTAGATTCAAATCCAATCTTTGAATATCCACCAAAGTCGACTTGAACTTCTTCAACTCCTAGACTTGTATGTCGATGATCTTCACAAAGCTATCCCTCCTCTTTCGTCGGCCTTAAGCACTCAATTAGACCTGCAATTGAATTCTCAAGATCACAAAATTCACAAACAACTAAGTTATCTCAACCTAATTGCTTGCTAGGATTCTACAAGATGAAGAACCCTAAGTTTGCTCAAACTAGAACAATGAAGCTAAGATAATCAATTTGGGAAAATAATCCTCAACTTTATTAATCAACTCAACTTCAACTTTTACAAGAGATATTGGTGGCCTTATATAGTGATAGGGTCAACCAAAATCCTAAAATAAATCCTAATTTTCGTCCAAATATAAGGGTTAGGGAAAAACTAGTCCTTGCCCAACTAGGAAAAGGAAATAAAGACATAATTAAACAAGGATTGGACTTAGTCAACCAAGACCCAATCCAAATAAGGTCCAAACTTAAAAATAAGCTAATCTAAGATAGAATTAAGCCCAAACAAAAATAACTAATGATAATGGGCTCATGCCATGATGTCAATCCGGCCATCTAGAATCAATAACAAGCAATGTGATGAACTTGTAATTGATTTGTAATTTCTTGCCCAAATCATCACCAAAGCTCTTCAATTGACCTTCAATGGTCTTCAAGTCTTCAAGATGAGTTCGAACAAGGCCCATGAGTGCATCCTTGAATCTTTTAGCTCTTGCTCTTGTCATCGAACCTAATGGCATCTTCAAAGGATCAAATGGCATCTTAATGGCATCTTCTTCGTGAATTACGATTCCATCCTCTCCTTTAAGCTTGTCCATGCTTCCTTGCAGCCCTTGATCATCTTTTCCATGCTCTCCATGCTTGTCTTCAAGTCTATAGTAAGTCCTTGGCGCATAATTCCATCCATGATAAGCCTTGGGCGCATCATTGGAGTTAGAGAGAAACAAAGAAAGCTGACAAACTTTTTTGCTGCCTTGATTTCTCTATATTTTACTATAAGAATCCAAAACCTTTTTAAAATCTTTTTACAGGTTATTGGAATGCATGCAACTGAAGAAGAGTATAAGAAGAATCTAAAGGAAAGCATATAAGGAGAATCATATAAGTCAAGGAAGTGAGATTTAAATATATAATCTGTGAGAATTCTGAGGAGGATTCCTAAGCTTTGAGATACAAGGACTAAAAGACATGTGGAACTTAAGAAAATATTTCAGGGTTATGTTTTTTTTTGGAATTATATATTTTTCAAAGGAAGAATTTGATTTCATCAGCTCCTTCATATATATAGTCTTTGTTTTTGCATTCATTAAGACAACATAAAAAACAAATTAGCAAGCATGAAAGTAAGGAATGAAACCATGTGCTTAAGATACCCAAATTGATAAATTATGAAATTTTAAGCTCACTTGGCAT
>AWWV01014490.1:0-29010 GCA_001974805.1 Corchorus capsularis
AATAGTTTTGAAATCAAACTGAGGCTTCTTTTAGTTAAATGTGATGTAATATTGATTAAATTAATCTAAAAAAAGGGTTACAAAATTAAGCCAGAGAATGACAGGTTGGTATAAAGTTCTAATAAGTTACCATATAGATATATTTGCTGTATGTTGCCTAAAAGTTTTTGTTCATTTCCAATGTCGTATGCTTCAATCTGGTTCTACAATACACCTTTTTATGATTCAGATTAAATTATAATTAGGCTTTGGCTAAATAATAAACATATGTTGAGTAAAACCAGCACAAAAAACCAAAATGCTATAAGATTAACACCTAAGAGCTAATTTAGGCTAATAAGCTACTAAATGTTAAGATAAGATTAATTAAGAAAGACTATAAAGCTAAGTTAATTAAGCTAATTAGAAGTAATTTATATTATTAATGGGGTTTTGTCGATTATGCAGAGAAGAAGAATTTGGTACCCTTCCAAGGACTTCTCATCCTCTCATCAATTGTTCAAGTACTGAATCGATAATGCAAATTAGTGATTCCCAAAGCATGTGTTGAATTTCCCATTCATTTGTACAATAATTTTAGTCCAAATTAGAGACTAGGGTGCTATAGCTAGCAGGCTAATTGTACACACACAAAAAGAAAACAAAAATAATAAAAAGTTGTTTAGTTGCCATCAAATTCCCCCCAATGATTTATTTATTTGATATAATTATATCGGTACTATTAGCATAGAAATTGATTAACACATCTAAAAAACGAGATAAAAATTAAAGAAATTGTTATTGTTTGTATTAACAATATTTTGGAGAAAAGAAACAAATAATACAAGCCGAACCTTACTGGCTCTTATGATTCTTTAAATTTCTTGCAGCAACCGGTTACTGGCGTCTGTAAATGATACTTTCTTTTATTTTAAGAGTGCGTTTGTTTTGCTTACTTTCCTAGGAAAGTAATAGAATGGAAATACTTTTCATCATTTGTTTTGATAATTTTAGATGCAAAAATAATTTTAAAGGCATCTTGTAGGACACCTACTTTCCTTGCTAGATGGGAGAATACTTTCCCAGATGGGGGCTAGGGAAAGTTTTTTCTCACCCACGGAAAGTGTAAATATCATTAAAATTGGATTATTTTCCAAGAAAAATGCTGATAAACCAAATCATTGAAACTACTCTCCGTGGAATTTAATTGTTATTTTCCCTGGAATCACTCTCCCAAGAATCACTCTCCTATGGAGAGTTATTCCATAGAAAGCAACAAATGACCTCTAATTCTCCAAACAAAGGTTATTAGGTGTATAAGCCTGCCTGAAAATTTATTTTTTGGTATATTTACAAGTTAACCTTGTTCGAGCCGGGTTGGCCTACTATTGAGGTAAAGCTCTCCCAACAAAGGTTTTCTCCATTCACAAGACTCGAACTTGAGATCTGGAAACAAATGCCAAACCATTTGAACCAACTTCTCGTTAGTAAGCCTGCCTGAAAATTGATGAAGTGTTTGTTGTTGATGGGCTTGGGCCCAAGTATTATAAGCCTGCCTAATATGTGAAATTTTTGTTGGGTCAACTAGGCCTGCTTGTTTAAATGGGCTCTGTTTGAAAATGGGCCATCTTCTTTCATATTGGGTCATGTTACCTTAAAGTTAAAGGCCTGTTCCTTTTTGGGGTTAATAATTACTACATCGGGGGGAATTTATAATTTTTTTTTTCAGAGAGATTAATTTTGTTAGGTGATACTGTAATAGGAATGGGAGAGGATCTTCCCTCTCTCCACTAGAGGTCCACCGATTTTTTCCAAGGCAATCAAACGATTATTAGGTGGGCTGAATATTTCGAGAGAGAAATTAAAATAATCAATAGACATTTAATAACCGTTGAATTAGCTTGCCAAATAGAAATATGTTACAACCAAATATCTATGTGCTCAACATTTGATTAGAAATCACAAAAAGAAAAAAAAAACATTCAATTAGAAATCACAAATCTATGTGTGTAAACCATATCTACCACCTTAACGAAGTTAACAAACTAACTAAGTCGACATAAAGGGGTACAAAGCCCAAAAAAATTGTTACAAAATCCACGTATACTTCATATGCAGGATTATAGTGGGATTTGAAATCAGGATCTCATAGTCCATATACGGTGTACACTTAATAGTTGAACTAACAACTCGGATGTTTTCAAAGAAATAATTAAATATCGAGAAATAAAGAGGAACTAGTAAGTGGGACTCACCCACCATATCAACTATGGGACAACAATTAGTACGATGACAACTTAGAATTTTCCAAAACCATAACAGAAAATTATCTTAAATTTGATAACTTATCCTTTACATATTGTTTCTAACATCTTAAATTCGAGAAGTTAATAATCCTAAAAGAAGCTAAATTTTGGATTAAAATTTTAGGAGATTATTTAAAGTAGTGTGACAAATACAATTTTAATGGTTCTGACATGTCAAATAATTTCTCATTAAATAAGTTTGTGCAGAGCTGATGTGGAGCTGACACGTTTCACATGCAAGAAAACAAAACATTCTCCAAAACGTCAGCAAAGGAGGCCCCCAAGGTTTTTGGGGCCAAAGCCTAAGAAACTAAGCCGAAGTTTCAATTAGTCAACCAACCTTCTCCTTCCCCAACGGCCATGGCCAGCCAGGCTAGGGTCCCTCCCCTCCATCCAACTCCAAGTTGATTCCAATTTCTTCCAACCCCCCAAAAAAAGAAGAAAAATTTAAGCATTTCTTTCTAATCTTGGAATGTAACGTCGGAGGGGCATACCGTCACGTGAACTCCTCGTGTCCATGTCCTCCACATGCCATTTTTTGAAACATGTGGCATGCCACGTGTCACTTTTTGGTACACATGGCATGACATGTGTCACTTTTTGGTATATGTGGCACGACTTTTTGGTACATGTGGCGTGCCACATGTCACTTTTTAGTACACGTGGCATGCCACGTCGGGCACCGTGATAGAATCGTTTGTCCTACCATGACGGAGGGTGCAAAGTGACACAAAAATAAAACTTTAGGGTGCGTTTTGGTCAAAATAAAAAAGTTGGGGGCAAAGTGACAGTCCATACAAACTTAAGGGGACAAAGTGGCATTTATGCCTTTTTTTAATAGTATAACATTATTTGGGATTAAACGGGTGGTAAGGGATACATTTCAACTTAATCATATTAAATGCAGTCGCTCTGTTAATAGATTTACTCCCCAAATGTGTACAACGTGGTTCGATGATAATGCCCCCCCCACCCCCCCCACAAAAATGAAGTAAAGCATGAATCATCATGAGGGCGGTCACATTAACAAAGTTTTGTTTAGTTCTTAATTCAACCCTTGATTGTAATTGCTTCATCATGCTTCATGCATGATGCATCCATGCTTGTTTTTACTCAAAAGCTCAAACAAAGAGCAAGAACGTTGTCATTGAATCCTCTATAACATTAACATATACATGATTTTCCTTCTACTATTATATTTTTAGTATTTTGATAAGGCTTTCTTTTTTAACCTCTTGTCATCTTCACCAAGACAAGAACCAAAATTTTACCATGAAGTTGCACCAACAAAGGCATTATGAATTTATGATTAAATTTCAGCTTGGTCTATTTTATATGTGGACAATATCTAATTATATATATTAAGAAAAATCACAAAAATAATGATGTTGGCCTAACCAAATTTTTACCATGAAGTATTACATTAATATCTTTTTTTTTTGGCAACATGCATTAATATCTAATTATTAAGGTACTATTAATTTATTATGCTAATATGCTTTTTTGGGTACATATTATGTTAATATATGCTTTAGCTGTGCCTTTTTCCTCACTATGGATGAATATGTATGTACAAAGGGATAATTTGTAATGAGAAACAAAATCATCATACTAATAATGACTAGACTCATCCACCATAATCAGGTGCGCGACGCGGATCAGATCCGGATTAGTTGGATACCGGATGGGATACAAAAAAAAAATCTATGACACTCATTTTATGAGTGTAAAAATAAAAAGGTAGTTTATAATAGTTTTCTTTTTGACACATTTAAATTGGTAGTTTTCTTTTTTGACACATTTAAATTGGTATTTTTTTTAAGTGATATAAATAAAAATTAATTATTATATATATATTCGGTGGTTTAATTTCAAATGGGTAGTTTTTAATCTTTTAAAAACTGAGTTTGTATCCGAGTTAACTCGTGACACAAACTCAGGACTTCACATTATAATTAATATAGATAGATAATAATACCAACAAGTGGTTGGTTCAAGTGGTTTGACACTTGTTCCCCTTAAGTAAGGTCTCGAATTTAAGTCTTGTGAATGGAGAAAACCATTATTAAGAGAGATTTACCTCATAATGGATCAATCCGACTTGAATAAGGTTAATTTGTAAATATATAAAAAAAATAATAGTAGGACGTACTAGTAATTTATTTATACATTTAATAGGAAAAAAGCACAATTTAAGCATTTAATTTGACCAGGTGGCGGCACTTAATTAGAACGTAGAACGGTAGAAGAGCTTAATATAAAATTTTGAGAGAAAAAAGAAATGGCAAGAGCAAGTGGCGGGTGGTGGGGAGCCAAACTTGAAAGTGGAGAGAGAAGGTTCGTTGTGGGCCCAAACCAAATGCGGCGAGACGCAGCATTGCATTGCAGTTCCAAAAAGCTAAGGAAAAGAAATTAAAAAATTAAAAATAGAAAAATCCCTCACTTATCTCCCAATTTTTGTTATTTTATTCCTTAATTCTGAGGTTTTATTATTTTTATTATATACAAAGTTGAATGTATAATTATTGGACCATCTTATATATAGTAACATTATTCTAGTGATGTGATGATGTGGAACCCACCACTTCCCAAGATAGGAGGAAGGATACCCTCAACTTGAGGGAAATAGATAAAACTCATTTGACAGAAAAACAGCAATAAAAGGTGGTACAACACAAGTTTATTTTGATTTGAATTCAATTTTTTTGTAGGGTTTAGTTTATAATAATAATTACTTAATATTTAAGTTTGATCAATTAAAAAAATATTTAGTATTTGCCATCGGGCATTTGGTTTGGTGGTAGAGTGCTGGACTCTTAGTTTCAGTATACCTGAATCATGAGGTTTTGGGTTCTACTCTCACGGAATGTGAGTTACTCTCACGGAATTGTGAGTTTTCTTTGTAATTTATTTGTTTGAGTATTTAGTATGTTGGTAGTTATAGATAGTGAAATTAGAGATAATTTGTAAATAGGGAAGCCAATACATTAGCACGATAATTATATGGTGCGAGACTATTTCTCTCGGCATTTATAATCTCTGACTATTGATTAATGAAAGTGATTATTCTAAAAAAAATATTTAGTATTTTATTTCATTTATTATACTATTTATTAGTATTACTCTTTATTTTGTTGAATATGATTTTTTTGTTACATATGAATATGAAATTAAACGATACATTTTAAATATCATACTTAAAGATATATAATTTGAGCTTTATGAATCATAATTGAGTCAAGCTCAATTATTTTTTTAATTTCAAGCTCAATTATTGATAGCCAATTATTTATAAGAAAAAAATAGAAATTGGAAAGTACCCATAAAAAAAGCAACCATAACTTATGATATGTAGAAATGAATATCTAAACAAAATGGGAATAAATTTATTGGGAAAAAAAATGAAAGGCAAGGAAGCCCAAAACCGAGGGCCGAGGCTGACATGGACCGTACCAATGGGCATACACCATTGGGGTGAATGAGACGTAGAAACTACAAACTTTTGTCGGACCCACTCTTGCCCTGACCCCACCAAACAACAAATCAAATTACACAAAACACAATACAAAAATAAAAATAAAAATAAAAATAAATAACCTCAAAATTTTAATAATAATAATTTTATAGTATTTTTAATCAGTTCTTCTTCTTACGCCTCTTTGCACTCTCCAAAAGCCGCCTCCCTCCAAATCACCCTTGTGTCTCTCTGTCTAGCGCCGAAAGGTCCCATTTTCCTTCCCATTCCAATTCCAAACACCAATTAAATTCTTTTCCCAAACCTTTTTTTCTCCAAATTTTCCTCTTTGGCCCTTAGCTACGTACTTAATTCAATTTGACACTGCCTTTTTTTTCTTTTTGCAATTTAATATATTTGTTGTGGATAACTATGAGGAGAAAATCAGTCGACTGACTCTCAAACGAGACGCGCTGGTTTTGGAATGTGGGGGATACGGTGCAATGATTTTGGGAAGAAGACTGAAGAAATGGGTTTGGTTTTTGGGTCTTTGGAATTGGGATGGATGACTAAAGGTTAAAATATGGATTTGAGTACAATTTAGGTACAAAGACCTTACCTTTGTTGCTTCTTCTGAAACATTTTTTTTTTGCTACCTGCCTTTCCTCCAATGAAAATGGAGGCATACACTCATTGCCACGTATTTCTTGCTTGGAACAATTTTAATCTACTTAACTTTTTTGAGTATGGGTCAAACAAAGCTTCCAACTAAACCAACCCTCTCCACAATTAGCTTAAAATTAAAATAAACCCATGAATTAAAGAAAATAAAGTACTTTAAACCCAATTGCTCTCTGAAAAATTAGGCTGTTTCCCATTGTAGATTTTGCATTTTATGATGAAATATTGGCCTATTGAAGCAAAATGACTTCATAGATGATGAAAATATCTTTTAAACGGTTCAACATCTGATTTGAAGATGAAATTGTTGCTTAAAGATAAATAATAGTACTATGGATTAGGATTTAGGTCTTACATTTTTTACATCATCATCACATGTAACAGCTTTTTTTGAGGTTGTTTTGTTTTTGACATAAACAAGTCCTAGCTCCTAGGAAAAGGATATTTAGGATTTACATCAAATGATCGAACACCTTGTTGAAGTAACAAAGCTAAGTTCTAACCATAATTTATTATAACCTATGTTTGATGGTTGAAGAAAGTGGATCATGACGGTCCAACATGAAAATTTTGTCAAAAAGCCAAAAAATAAGTTTGATTTATTCATGTCATACAGTCCCTGATGACTAAACACAAGGATGATGAAGATTACAAAAGGATCACCGACAAACTGTCATTTTTCTCTCTTTTCTCAGTTTTACCATACAAAAACAAACGAAAAGAGAGAAATCATGTGCCGGTAATTTTACAAAAACTCGCCGGAAAAATCATTTCCGGGAAAATCCCTTACCCCAAAAAAATCTAAAACCCAAAATCATTAACAAAAATATGAAATGATAGTGGTAGAATATTACACCAAACTAAAACATTTCAACGTTAGATTCACCGAAAAAAAAAAAACTCTTTCCTCTCTAACCCTTCAAACAAACAGGTTGAGTAACTGTTTATTATCAGCTCGTTGTCCTTGTTGATCTGCGAACCCAGTACTTTCAAAGCAAGTTGTCGTCCCAGATTCCTCGGAGTTCATAGATGGACTCCCCGGTCGTCTGTTTTCCGGCAGAACTACTCGCTTCCCCGTAAAAGTCGGAGTCAAGCAAAGATCTAGATCGGACGGCTGTAACTTCTTGAATTCCTCAACCCTTTTACGCTTGGGTGAAACCTTAGATCTCGAATTGGAAAACCGACAGTTATTCGAGTTGAGATTCGTCGTCGCTGTTTCTTGCAACTTCCACATGTCCGTGGCGCACGTGGCTTCGGATGCTTCGTCGGATGCCGGTGTCGGAGCCATGAGTTCAGGCATCGGACGAAGAGTCCCTCCTCGTAAAACAGTCTCAACCGCCGCTTGGCAAACATGCCAGTTCCCTGTCCATAACAGTCCGACAGCTCCGTTCACAGGATTCACTGTTCTCCCGCAAGCTTCGAACAAGAGTGATTGGAATAAAGCTGAACCAAACAAAGACCCAGAATTTCAGTTTCGCGTTCAATAATCAAACCGATTAAAAAATGCAGAACAAAAAAAGGAAGGAGGTTCCGGTGGCGTACCAGGACGTTGCGATTCAGGAACGGCGGAAATGAAAGACATAAGGCCGGCGCGGCCAAAAAACTTGGCAACAAAAACAGTAGCGTGGCCTTGGGCTTCAGGACTCTCGATCCATTGCAGACATGGACGTAAAATACAAGTCTCGCTGCACCCTTTTCGTAACACTCGGCAACCGTTGCAACTCATGCTTCAATATTTTAACCCTCCCTTAGCATGAAACCAAACCCTCCTTTAAGCAAAACTAGCTCTAACTTGGGATCCAAGAAACCAGAAAGAAAGCAAAAATGGCGAAATGGAAATGAAAATGGGTTGTCAGAAAAACAGAGAGAAAATAGAGAGAGAGAGAGAGAGAGAGAGATTAAGCTTGGGAAGGGAAGTGGGGGTGGGGGATATATAACAGGGAGAGATTTTGGAGGGTTTTAAAAAATTGGGAAAAAAAAAGTTTTAACTCTAGGGTTGGGTTAGTTTGGGTAGTGGGTGGGTGCGGTTATAGGAGAAAGTGAGGGTAGTGTTGGTTGGGAAGGGGGGAAAGGAGACGGGAGAGGGTTAGATTCCAAAGTCTTGGGCGCGAGCGGCTCCGTGTTTCCGCGCATGGTTGTCCCTCCACCGTTGGATTCTTTTTCTTCTTTCTTCCCTTTTTAATATCTCAATTTGAGTGGATATTGATTATTGAATTTGATAGCCTTTCATTTTCATGCTTTATTTTTTTAATATGAAAATTGAAGTACTAAAGTATAATATACGAGCTAGTGTATATAAAAAAATTTGGAATAAGTTTGGGTTAATACCTTAATGGTATGTGGCATGCACATGTATTTGAATATATTATGTATTCTTGGAGTTTGTGGGAGAGTTTATATTGTAATTTGTAATGCTAGTGGGAAGATGGGAAAAAAATATGGTATTTCAAGAGACTAATCATTGAGGGTTTTGTGCGAGATCAGGAAACATAACCATTGTTTAAAGATGTGATTAAGAAGATTTGTTACAATTTTATACTAATATATATTTTGGGTGTCATTAGAATCAACTATATGTACACGTCATTTGTCATTAAAAAAATTCTTAATAAAGATTTGTTCTTCACCATTGTACGATAGATCAAGTGAAAGTAATTTGATGTTCTTTAAGTAAGATTTCAAGTTTCAAATGCACGATATTAAATTTAACTTATTTGTAATTCTGCATATGACTCGATTTTGATTTGATCGTGATTCAATGTGACTATCAGATACCAAAACAAGGACAAATCAAGAATCTTTTTTCTTCCTTCACCCAAGAGAGAAGTGCAACTTGATTGATGAATAATGGACTTGAATATTCAAGTTTACGAAAACTCTTTATGGTTTCAAAGAGTTGAATGAACCCAGATTTTTAATTACATGATTCATGTGGTATGAAATCGAAGTTAAACATACGAAAACTTGTAGAAAATTGTTCTTGATTTTGTAAAATGTAAACAGTGGGATTTATATAACTTACGATCGAGTTGTGCTAATTTTTATTCCACCATCGCGATCAACAAAGATATTGATCATATACTAGTTGGCATCTTAATTAATCCACAAATTACCCTTTCTTATTTTAAGTACAAACTTTTCCCATGCTTTTAACATGATGAAAGGAATCTATTTTTAATAAACTCCTCATGTTCACAAATAATTCATGTAATAATTAATTAAGAATTCCTTTTAACCTTCATTTTGATATTCCTATCTCTTCATGCATCTAGCAAGTCATCACAACATATACATGCATTCAACAAAATTTAACTTCCTGGATTATAGCTTACATGATTAAGATTATAAATGAAATTACCAAGATTATAGCCAGCCATATATATTTGTTCCAACCATATCAACTTTTTCTTATATAAATGAAAATGAAGGAACATATATTAAAATAATTAATCTTTTTTCCCTATACAGTTACAAAAGGAGAGCATAATTATTATGTCCAAGTGAATGAACCTTGATTGGAGATGATAACCTTATCTTGCAATATTCTTTTTTGCTGTTGGGCTATGGCAACTCAGAAAATAATATGGTATAGATAGATTTAGCTTATGTATTATCCTTGCCATTTTAAATTAGTTGTGCCATTTTTTTTTATAAAAAAAGGTATGAGAATATTAAAAAGAAAAAGTTCAATAACCCTATCTTGTTTATATTTTTTCCTGACATGGCCGGCAGTCTAATTTGCTTATTAAGCTTTGCAAAAATTTGTTGACCCCAAATTTAGAGGGAAAGATAAATGGAATTATTTTGCATTTGTTTTGTGATGAATTTTATTTAGAAGCACTATTGACTATGAGAATGAATAAAAACTTTAATATATAATCTCAAGCTAATAACATCACTTTGTGAAAAATTGGTAGATTGTTTGTTTTAGGTCATTGGTAGATTAACTTTTTAATTAAGTAACGTTGAACTGATCAACCAAAGAATTCACTTAATCAAATGTGTGAAGAATAAATTAATTAAGTTACTTGTGCTATATGCTTAACATTAATTAGAACATGTAATAGTATAAGAGAAAATTGGACAAAGCCAACACGCCTATCACATTATGTCATTTCTAAGAACATACATAGCAAATTACAAAGAATTATTATTCACAACTCAAAGTTCAATTTATATCAATAAAAGTTATGAGATACATGGCATTAATTAAAAACAAGTCATAATTCATCAAACTTTGATTTACAGAATTGTATACAACCACCCGACGAACTTCTTACTCTGCTGAATGAAGACCAGCTTGGTATTGGCACACAAAAACCGTAGTATTAGCTAGTTTTCTTATTTCCTTGTTCATATGTAGGGAAAAAAAAATCCAAATTGAGTTATCATAACCAAATTATGTCAAGTTTTTCTTGTAAAAAAAATATGCGTGACAAATTTTGCAGCAACGGAATATAAATTGAAAAAGATATTCTGGATTTTATTTTATTTTGATAATATAGTGTTTGGGTATATGCGGCGCGTGATTGGTGAAAAAATTGAGTGAGCAAATGGAAACGTCATGGTATCTAAAGCGGACGTGGCGTCCTTATCCTGCTCCTCAACCCCTTGGGCCTTGTCACTCTCTCTTCCCCCACTTTGCCCCCCAACTCAAACCACAATTTATTTTTTTTTTCCTTTTTTTTAAAAAAACTAATTAATACTTGTAAAGTACCAACTTTGGAACCCAGAAAGAAAGCAAGAAGAAAGGTTACTGATCTTTCTTGATGTACTGTGTCTGTGTTTTTTTTTCCTTTTTCTCATTTTGGAATGGTGGGCTCAGCCGAAATGTTTATAATGTTTTTGTGGCTGTGAAAATACAAGATTTTTATATTTAGCCCAATTGACTTCCTCAGCCATGGGGGCTAATTAGATAAATGGAGCAAGTCACTTTCCTGTGGAAAAAAAAAAAATTCATGTAAAAATTCATATTCCTTCATTCAACACGTAAACTCACTCCCATGATGATGGGCCAGTATTTTGTTTGGTTTTATCCTTTCTGGATTTTTTTTAACTGTGTGTGTCGACTTTGTATAGGGCAGATTCCTTATCTAAGAAGAAGATGTGATTTTTCCTCGGATTATATTTATTCCTCATCTTCATCAACAAGCTTACTGTGAGTGTTAGTTGGCTTAAGTTATATACACTGTATTGTATCCATTTTAAAATTTTTAATGATGTACGATTAATCTCATTCAAGTTGAGAGTCGATCCATTATATAGAGTTAACTTTCTTGCTAAGACCGTTTTCTTCATTTGTAATACTCAAATTGCTAGTAGTAATTACGTATTTATTGCCAATTAAGGTTGGTTGAGTTGGTAAGGCTTTGGTCTCTGGTTGTAACGTTTGGGGTTCGAGTCGTGCCAGCAGAGTCGTTCAGTAGTCCTCGTTGATGGGTGATCTGTAAGTACCACTGTAAACCCTTTTAGAGACTTGTGACATGCGTAACCCTAAAATGCGTCGGCCTCTTCTCACCTAAACTTTTTTTTTTACAATGAATGTTTTCAATGTTAGAATAATTGCTACCTATATAAGAGATTATTTAACTCATTATTTCTCCTTAAGAATAGTAAATTCTAATGCTTCCAATGATCAAAGCTTAAAGTAATAATTAAGGTTCAATTCTCTTTTTTTTTTCAGATTAAAGAATCTGTCATAGGCTGCTTTCTTTGTGCCAAAAAAAAAAAAAGAATCTGTCATAGGTAACAGAGAAATACTGGAATAACTAAGGAGTAGGGGAAGTAGGGTGGTGCCAGAATCCAACTTCCTACTTGTAGTGTTACAGCAAAAACATAGTAACAACCTTTTTTAGCATTAGTTAATTAAATATTGAATCAGATAAGATAAGATTCAATAATTGATATTTGGGGTTTACTTAATAATAACTCAATTACCCAATAAGCATACCTAACAAAATATATATACTATTATATTTTGCGTTACATACACTTTTCTCCTTCTGGCACTGAAATCTGTAAAACAATTTGCAGATACATAGCATATAGTATTTGCTAATTTGCAGAAAAAAGAAATATAATGTCAAAAACAGCTGGGTTGATAGCAAGAGCCAAAATGATGAATTGATCCCATTATCTTTATCCTTCATTTGATTAGGACTGATGACCCCATAATATTGGCAACGGTAAGCATCAAAAATCTTATTTGAAATCCAAAGTCATAAAATTTGAGAAATGGGTTATTGTTATCATTATCAAAGAAAAGCAGAGTCGTAGCCAGCCCTATATGGAGGAGAGTTGCTCTGCCATGGGACCATTTTGCTCCAAATAAAGCAGAAGAAAGTTACGTTTTCCTCTAAATAAGAACAAACTAAAAGCTCAAAATCATCATGAAAATGCAGGCAATATCTCCAAGATTCCGATTTGTGGGGTCATGACCAAACAAGCAACTTGGGTTAGCTTGAAAGTTGAAACCCTCTGGTTTTTTTTTTTTTTTTTTTTTAAATCTGATCATCAAAGTAAAACAGAGTCCAGCTGTTCTGTTATTTTTAAGCAAAATCTGATCAATCTTATATACTTAATTAATTCTATCCGCATCTTTTTTTTTATTTGTTATATTCTGCTAATAGATGGTTACGTCAAATATGTACGATGTTTAATCAAATCAAAGCAGGCATCCACTCAAAAATTAAAAAAAAAAAATTGGAATGAATGATGATATTATTATCAGTCATCAGATAAAAGCTTCCACTAAGCAAGTACAGGGGAATCATTCCTTAATGAGTGGTTCACTTTTATTTTCTTCTTAGACCCCAAGTTTTTAGAGTCATTCATAGCTTTTAGAATTGGAATTTTGATCATTGTTACTATTTTTTACTACCATCATTTCAAGGTAAAATGTCAAAAGCTGCCAATCAATTTCTAGGGGGTCCATTTCCATCCACTCAAGTGAAAAAGATGAAAAATTTCCCACAATTTGATGTTATTATACAGTTCATGGCTGTCAGTATCTTTCATGATCTGATAATGAAGGTTCCAGGCCGTCGGCAACTCCTTGTGCTGATCACTAAGTTGACATAACACACAAACCTAACTTGATGATTTATCATGTCTTGAGTCTTGAGCCAAACCAAGAGCCTCTGAAAGGTCTGAGTCTGAGTTTCCATGGCTAAATATGGTGCAAGAATTGTGATTCCTGTAGACTTGAAAAAGAAGATTGAGGAACAGAAATACCCTTTTCACAATCGGTGGCACCCTGACATACCAGCTGTTGCAGAGGTCAAGGAAAATGAGCTTTTCAGAGTTGAAATGGTGGATTGTAATGGAGGTTTGATTCAAAATAACGACTCTGCTGAGGATGTCAAGTATGCTGATCTTTATGGCGTGAGTTTTCTCAGTTTTTAATGTTTCTTCTGTTTGATTTCCAAATTTTTACTGCAATTTTTGGTTTATAAACCCATAGTTAATTATTACAGTAGTTCTGTCTTTGACGAGATCAGACACTTTTAAGCATGTTGGGTGCACAAGTTTTCAGTTTCCAGCTTCTAGTTAATGTTTTATAATGTTGTTTCCACTTTCCACCCTGTCTGTAACTGTATAATAATACTAATCCTTTGACATGAACAGAAAAAAGGCACTTAAAAAGCTTAATTAATTGAGGTTTGAGAAACTATCATTTCAGTCTATCACTAATAAATTTTGATTGCTTCCTTAGCCCGTTTCTCTTCTTCTGATGAAAAACTTCTAAAACGTGTAGCCATCAACATTTTTCACATTAGGAAATGAATCTCGATATAAGTTTTGTCCCATAGTAAACGAATTTGGGGACCATTTTTCATTTTTTGAAGAATTCTCTAATATTCTGTAACAGTAACTCCAACCAACACTAGTCTAAGCCAAATAGGGTTTGATAAACAAATTTATATCAGTTAAATCCTCTCAACACAACAGGATCATCATCTTTTGAGATTAATTTGTTGATTATGGTGTGTTTGATAAAATGACATATATATAGGGCCATTATCTGAGTGGACCAATAAGAGTTGTGGACAAAGATGGAATAGCAGCCAAGCCAGGTGACCTTCTGGGTGTGGAAATATGTAACCTTGGTCCCTTGCCTGGGGATGAATGGGGCTATACTGCAACATTTGACAGGGAAAAAGGAGGAAGTTTTTTAACTGATCATTTCCCTTGTGCAACCAAAGCTATTTGGTACATTGAAGGAATTTTCGCCTACTCTCCTCATATACCGGGTGAATTTTCTTTCATTCAATTAAAACCCTATGTTAAATAAACCCAATTAACAATAATTCTGAAACTAGTTTAATAATTAGTTGAGTACACTTTATGCATGGCAGGGGTGAGATTTCCAGGTTTGCCTCACCCTGGAGTAATTGGAACAGCACCATCAATGGAACTCCTTAATATTTGGAATGAAAGAGAAAAAGATGTTGCAGAAAATGGCCTAAACTCCTTCAAACTATGTGAAGTCTTGCATTCACGACCATTGGCACACTTGCCAACTGCAAAAAAGTGCCTATTAGGGAAGGTACCTATATATATATATATATTACTACCAAACTTTTTTTTTTTCCCTTAAAGAATCTGACTTTGAATGTAATGACCATATATATGCGTAGTAGATACCAAAGGGCACACCAGAATGGGAAAAAATGGCTTGGGAGGCAGCAAGGACTACACCAGGGAGAGAAAATGGAGGAAACTGTGATATAAAAAACCTAAGCACTGGTTCAAAGGTATATCTTCCTGTGGTTGTTGAAGGAGCAAATCTCAGCAGTGGTGACATGCATTTTTCTCAAGGTGATGGCGAAATATCGTTTTGCGGGGCAATTGAAATGAATGGTTTTCTAGAGCTCAAGTATGTTTTAATCTTCATATATATGTTATCTCATAATTGGTCTTAATTAGATTCAATTTACCTATTTTATATATATAATAGGTGTGAAATCATAAGAGGTGGGATGAAGGAGTACCTTACTCCAATGGGTCCAACCCCTCTTCATGTAAGTCCAGTCTTCGAAATCGGACCGGTAGAGCCTAGATTCTCAGAATGGCTTGTGTTTGAAGGAATAAGTGTTGATGAGAGTGGAAGGCAACATTTCCTTGATGCAACTGTTGCTTATAAACGTGCAGTGCTTAATGCCATTGATTACCTCTCCAAATTTGGTTACTCAAAAGAACAGGTAATTACTATTTGCTACCATAAATTCCTTATTCTTTGTCCTCAAGTTGGCTTTGGCTTTACTGATACATAATAAGAAATACTGGTGAAATGAAAATCAGATGTATCTTCTGCTATCCTGCTGCCCATGTGAAGGAAGGATATCAGGAATTGTTGACTCTCCCAATGCTCTTGCTACCCTTGCAATTCCAACTGCTATTTTTGACCAGGTCAGTGCACCATTTTTTATCAAGAAAACTGAAAAAACTACATCAAATTCAAATTTCTAAAACTTCATTGTGATTATAGTGATTAACTGATTATGTATATGCAGGATATTCGTCCCAAGAATGGGAAGGTGCCGGTCGGGCCTCGGCTCCTGAGAAAACCAGATGTCCTAAAATGTACCTATGATGGAAATCTGCCCATCACAAACAACCCAGCTGCCTCAATCTCAATGTAACTCCACTCCAGTCAAGGAAATATGTAGGAAAAAACTTTAATGTAGCCAAATAATAATCTGTAGACATCAATTTCTACATGTTTTAAGTATGTTTATTGATTCCCACAGATGGTTTCCTTCCAAATTGTGATCCTTGAACCCTGCAACAAGGGTATACATACTTATCCTTCATTCCTTTTTTCCATTCTCTTTCATGGCTGGTTGACAGAAACAACTGAGTTCCAATGCTCCCATTTTCCCATTGCTTTATTAAAGATTAAGCCTACACATCAGGACAATTATTGATTTGCCATAAAGTCAATAAATCTAAAATTGTCCTCTTGAAACTAGTACACTAAAACCCTACCAAGCTTTTCTCTCCTAAAGAACAAACATCATAAGTTTCAAAGATTCCAAATCTGTGGGGTACTCTTGTAATGTAAGAGTCCAATCCCAAAAAATGATGGATAGGAAACAACCCAACTGTTCGGTTAAGGAATACATATTCAATCAGCAAGTTTAATTATTAGATTACCATCTTTTTGGTTCAAAAGTTATTGCTAATGGATGGTGGCGTCAAAAATATGTACCATGTATTCAACATAGCATAACTTTAGAAATGAGTGGCTCAATTTTGTCATCTCCTAAACAACAAGCTTTTGTTATAGGTTTATCTTCTTATCTTGTAGATTAACCTTTAATCATGTTGTTTTGTCCAAAAAGAACACCCGTCCAAAACTCAACGGATTATCAATCAATTCTATAAGTGGTCCATCCATTCCATGAGATAAATCTCAATCCATCTTTCAAAAGATGAAAGTTACTGGATTTTGCCGACTGACTGACTATCTTCTTATTCATTTAGCTGAACCAAGGCTGTAATCTTTAGACTGAGCCATGGCTCAATATGGTGCAAGAGTGGTGGTGCCTATAGACCTCAAGAAAAAGCCATGGGAACAGAAACATCCCCTCCACAACCGGTGGCACCCTGACATACCAGCTGTTGCAGAGGTCAAGGAAGCAGAGCTTTTCAGAATTGAAATGGTGGATTTCAGTGGCGGTGGAATTACAAGTGATTTCTCTGCTGATGATGTCAAGCATGCTGATCAATCTATTGTGAGTTCTAATTAAGTTCAATCTTTAGCAAATTCATGCTTTCTAGTTAGCAAATTATCTGCAATTGCTTGGTTATCTTTATTTTTTCAATTCCTTAATCCAAACCCTGTTGCTTACCATGTGAACGTTTAATATCTGTCATTTAGTGAAACCAAAAATGGGACCATTGGAAAAATGGTCACCTCATTTTGTCAGCAAGTGTTAGCATTGTTTAAGAGTCAAACTTTCTTCAGTGGGTGTTATTTGGCTAGACTATTAAAAGTCTGCAACATAATCTCCACGAATTCCCAGTTTCCCCACCGCTTTCATCATCCATGGCTCCTCCAACTCCAAGATTAGTAGTGCCAGTAGACTTGAAGAAGAAGCCATGGGAACAAACTCTACCCCTTCACAACCGTTGGCACCCTGAAATACCTCCGGTTGCCGATGTTAAAGTCGGTGAAATGTTTAGAATAGAGATGGTAGACTGGACTGGAGGTGTCATAAAAGATGATGATTCTGCAACTGATGTAAAATTTATAGACCTCTCAACTGTAAGTACATAAAACCCTTAAAAGGATCATGTAAGATCATTTCTGTCAGATAATTTACTTGACTAGATGAAGAATCACCTTTGAAACTTATTGGTTTTACTTAAAATGATTGCATAATTGACACAGGTTCATTATCTCAGCGGTCCGATAAGAGTTCTTGACAAGCAAGGAATACCTGCTAAGCCAGGTGATCTTCTGGCAGTTCAAATTTGCAATCTGGGTCCTTTGCCTGGGGATGAATGGGGTTACACAGCAACTTTTGATAGAGAAAATGGAGGAGGTTTTTTGACAGACCATTTTCCATGTGCCACCAAAGCTATTTGGTACTTTGAAGGAATTTATGCTTACTCTCCTCATATACCGGGTAAATTTTTCTTCCTTCCCTTTGTTAAACTTAAAATCAGTTCTTCATGAAGTTCTGAATTCTATATCATGCCTAGAGATTGAGTATAATTTGGCTACTTGATTACAAGTCTCTTGTATGCACATATGGCAGGGGTGAGGTTTCCTGGTTTGACTCATCCTGGAATAATTGGGACTGCTCCATCAATGGAACTTCTTAATATATGGAATGAAAGGGAAAGAGAAGTAGAAGAAAATGGTCATAAGTCCCTAAAACTCTGTGAAGTTTTGCATTCACGACCATTGGCAAACCTTCCATCAACCAAAGGCTGCCATTTAGGAAGGGTAGTTTACATCAACTTCCTTTACCAATACTAAACAATAGATGAAATACTATTTAGATGCTGATTATATGCTAAAATGTAATATAATGGCCATTTATAGATAAAACAAGGGACTGCTGAATGGGAAAAGATAGCTGTGGAGGCTGCAAGGACTATACCAGGGAGAGAAAATGGAGGAAATTGTGACATCAAAAACCTTAGTAGAGGCTCCAAAATATATCTTCCGGTGTTTATCGAAGGAGCAAATCTTAGCACCGGTGACATGCATTTTTCTCAAGGTGATGGTGAAGTCTCCTTTTGTGGAGCAATTGAGATGAGTGGTTTTCTAGAGCTGAAGTAAGTTTCAAGCCTTGTATTATTATAGCATATACCATACTTAATGCTAGGAATGCCCTTTCTCTGACATTTGCATGTATTCACTTGCTAATAGGTGTGAAATCATTAGAGGTGGAATGAAAGAGTACCTTACTCCAATGGGGCCAACTCCTCTTCATGTAAACCCAATCTTCGAGATTGGTCCAGTTGAACCCAGATTCTCAGAATGGCTGGTGTTTGAAGGAATAAGTGTAGATGAGAGTGGAAAGCAACATTTCCTCGATGCAAGCGTTGCTTACAAACGTGCAGTTCTCAATGCTATTGACTATCTCTCTAAGTTCGGCTACTCCAAAGAACAGGTCTGTGCTCTCAATGTCTAACGTTAATGAACTAAGTGCACTTTTCTAGACAATTCAAACTTGCCGTAGTTAAGTTATTACTGACCAGAAGAAACAATGGTGATCATCAGGTCTACCTTCTGCTGTCCTGCTGTCCATGCGAAGGAAGGATATCTTGTATTGTGGATTCACCGAATGCCGTTGCAACGCTTGCAATCCCAACTGCTATTTTTGACCAGGTATTCTACAAAAGCTTTTCCTTCTTCATGTCTTAACTGTTAGCATTATCTCCCTGGTTGGCAATAGTTAATAAATTGTCAAAATGTTATCCTCATGTGCAGGACATTCGTCCAAAAACTGGAAAGGTTCCGGTAGGGCCGAGGCTAGTGAGGAAACCAGATGTGTTAAGATGCACTTACGATGGGAATCTTCCCACAACGAAGAACCCAGCTGCCTCAATGTAACTTTATGTCCCCTGAGCTAAAAGCTAGAAAGTAGAAGAAACTGCCATATTGGTTTACATTTCTATGCTGGTGGAGATAATAATGGATGGAAAAACAGAAATGTAAAGAACCAGCCCAATAATCCATGGATTGGCATGAAAGAGTTGTATATACATACACATCTGGAAATGCTAGTTATATCTTTTGATGAAATATGGTACTAACTCTTTATTGGATCTTTACTGAACTTAACAGTCAAATTTGAAAACCGCAATCCTTGAAACATGTTCAACATAAACCATTTGATTGACTAACAGAACAGGACACATTAACACTTACCCCTAAGAACTAGGACATTCCAGGGAAAAATTTCCTTGTTCTGTTGCTTACAACTTACATGCATATCATAGAAAGGCTACTAGGACTATGGTCTACTCAGTAATATATTGAAAGTGTTCGATGATGCCGGAGAGATGGGCATTGGACGCCGACAGACCAGAGCCAAAGATCTAACTCAACGCTCAGGACCTGTAAATGGGGAAAAGGAGAGAAGAAAAGGTCTCATTACTATCCAAAAGACACAAGATAAAAACAGAAGAAGTGCATAGCAAAATCACCTAAGGAAAAAGGGTGATACAATCTTTGGATGGGAAAGAATTTGGAATCAGAACACAAATAAAGAAAAAAAGAAAAAGCCTCCATGCATAAAATCGCTCCTCGTGATAAGAGAAACAAAAATAAATTATATAATTTTGCCATACCTGCTTTCCCCATTTATCAGTCAATAACTCTCTCATTTTCTCCACAGCATATATAGAGCAAGCTCGCAGTTCAACTTCCTCTTCAGAGCCTGCACCTATCTCACTGCTAGCCTCAATAGCGCTTGCAAGACTCGAACTAAATTTCAGCACACCAAGCTGCTCGAGCACAGCTGGAACAATATAGTCAGCAAACATAGTGATTGAGCTAATGTCATTAAATTCTCCATATCCTTGGCCCTTAAATGCACCCCACAAGTCAGCAGCAAATATCTGTGCTCTTTTATACAAGAATATCTGGTGGCCTTTGTACAGTGAGTGGTCTCGAAAGCCTACAATATATTAGTCATGGAATAAATTTCAACATTTTAGCATGATCAACTATTTCTAGTCTATAAGTGTATCAAATGATGATTATATATATGACAGCATAGTAATCAAATAGATGAAAAATATACCAGGGAAATGACGTGTTATAAGAGCAACAAGCTTTACAGCTGACTTTCCACATGATTCAACAAGTTTGGCTGCCTTACCCTCAAAACTTCTTTCCAGCTCAAATCCAACCTAAACCATGAAAATTATAAATCAAACAACCAGTTTTGCTATTGATGAAGAGAGTTGCATTCAAGCAGAAGATTATATGGAAATAGGCGCTGCAATCCATATTCTTAATGGAATTTGAAGACAAATATTCATGAGATGAGAGAAAATGAGGGCCTAATGATTAGTAATATGAAGGCCAACTCAAATGTCACAGTGTATACTTGTTTACTGCACCTCATGCAATAGTCGAACTCGTTCCTCCTCCAAAGGAAGTGGTCTAGGCCATTTCAATAACTCACGCAGTTGAGGACCTGAAAACAAAGATCATTCCATCATTTCTGACCTATCGAAACAGCATTCTGCAATGAAAGCGTGCAGATTATAATGGGGGCCAAACATAAACAAAACCATATTATAATTGTTAATCATTCGGCAAATATATATAGGTGCTTGTGTCTGAGCATGAACTTTGATAAAGATAAAGCTTACCTGTGTATTTTTGGAGACGGTCAGCATCAAATGCAGACTTGTCATTCAGCAAAGCTTCCTTTAATCCCATGGCCAAATTATCATAATTTAGATCCTTATCTGTTAAGAATCACCAATACAGACACACGAAAACATAAGCTTTAAAGACTAAACAATACAAAAACAAACTAAAGTGAGGGATTAAAGAATCCACAATGAACCAAAAGAACACATATAAATATAATGGGATTTAAGACCATGGGAATAGATTTTCACCTAATGTCAAACAGAACATTGTCACATATCTTAGCTTCGACTTTTTATCTTACCAAAAGAGGCAAAGTAAGGCTTAGAATCTCAACAAACAATGAAATTTGCTTTTCAAAGACGAATTACCAATTAGTTTATACTCTATCATTAGTCATGATATATTCATAATATTAGCACCCATATGTATGTTTGAATAAATTAAATCAAAGCCGTGGAAATTTAAACAAGTCTCAAAACTATTCCCACTGAAACAACAGAAGAAAAAGCAGAACAAACAAAACAAAGAATAGTATACCTTTTTTTGCCTATATAATAATATAATATTTAAAAAGTAAAACCCAGAAAGGATTCAAAAGGTTAAGTGATAAAAGAAAGGGCTTTACCAGGCCAAAAACAGAAATTGAGAGCATCCAAAACAAAGAGGTACTGAACAGTGAGGGGTCCATTGTCAAAATAATGAATCCCTTCATAATCCCACTCCACTTTGGGAATCGACTCCTTCATTTTCTCTACTACTTCCTCAATCCCTGCACCCAAAAAGAAACCATATCCTCTTTTATATATCTTTCTAAGAGAAAAACGAGACAGCATTTTCAATTAACAAAAGAAAAACTCAATGGAAGGCAAGAGAAAGGACCTGAAGAATCAACAGTAACGTGAGAAGAATTATGAGCCACCCAAGCAGATGTTTCCCTAACCTCCTCCATAGTCGCTGCTGCTTTTGCAGGAAAAAAACAGAGTTTTTATATCTTTATTTTGTTTGAATGAACCCTAAAAAAAACCAAAAAAAAATTGTAAATGGGAAAAAAGATATTTATGAGGTATATATAGTGGTCAGTTTTGGATGTCGGCCGGGGAAAGGTGACCACTTTACCAGGTTTTGCGAACCAATCGTCTTCTTTATTTCGAAGTTTCCCGCTATTGTTCGTGTCCTTTCCTGGGTCGGCTTCGAGTCTTTAACCACATATATATTGGTCTCTCACTCAGAGTCAGAGTCAGACATAACATAAGAGCTTTGGTTTGGTTTTGCTGACCCATGTTCACGTGATGGGTTGGGAAGACTTTGGATTTTGGCCACGTTTTCTTACTTGATAAAGGATAAAAACTAGGATTGCTCAATGGGTGGGAAACATTAAAGAGGCTAACCCTTTTTGACAAAAGTTGGACCACTCACGTAGACAAATCAATAGGTTGGTTGGGAGATACTATAGATTTTTCAAAACTTTTGGAGTTTTGGGTATAGGCCCATTTGGATTTGGCATCATGATGTTGGGGACAAATCTATGTTTGCTTATAGGTCTTTACTAGAATGAAGTAGACTTCAAGCTCAATAGTGAATCAATTCCTTTGCCCTTATTGTAAAAAATCATTTAAACTCATAAATAAATCATTGAGAAGAAGCAAAAAATTGGAAGTCTTGAGAAAAATAAAGTCTTATATTCCAATCTTGTGCTTGCAAAGCAAGGATAGAATCATCATTTATGAACAACAATGGGAGTTGATATATTATGTATATGTTCGAAATTCGAATACTTGTTGCTTGTTTACATATAGTATGATTTATGTATGTATCAATGCTTTTATACACAAATCATTATCTTATCCCATCTGTCATTCTTATCGTAAAGATACCTTTAATGTTTATTAAAAACAAGATTAAGACAGATGAGCTACCTAACAATACCTAGTGGATGTCTATTCGATTTTGTTTTCTGATTTTGGAAAATTTAACCTTGTAATTATTATAGTAGTATGGAACTATCTTTTCTTTTTATAGAAGGCATTGTCTTGAAGGAATTATACTACTACCTTTACTTTATTTATATTTATGAAAAGTTGAAAAAAGATGCATTGTCATGAATGGCCACCCTCAATAATAAAGCTTTGCGCCTACAAAATTGTACTATTAAATCACAAAACCTTATTGTGTTTTCATATTATGAACCTAAGCTAAAAAAGACATGAGCATTAACAAGAAGAAAAATAGCCATTTTATTAATTTTTATCATCATTCTTTTTTTTTTTGGCATAAAAAAAATTGTTAATTTTTATCATCATTCTTTACAATGAGAAATAAAATCAATAAATCTTTTTTGTTTTTAATTATGCATTTTTCTGGTCTAGTACTTATAATTATTATCTTACTGGATATATAAGTGAATTTTTGAAGGAAAAAATGATTAAATGAGCAAACTGGATCCATTTTTCCGCCCAAGAAATAGGTCCATTTTCAAAATGGGTTAGGCTTTAGTTCCCTAATTGGTCCAGCCCAATTTCAGAACCATACAACGGACGAAACGTGCTGGTTAAGCATGTAAACGGCGTCGTTTATGGGTAAAAATGAAAAAAAAAAAAAAGAAACAGAAAAAAAAATGAGCGAGCTTTGAGAAAAGAAAAAAAAAAAAGATACCGGGGGGCAGCGGCTAAAAAAACCTTCCCCTCCTTTTTGGTGTGAAAGCCAACCTGTAAATGGCCATAAGGCCCTTGAATTTCACAACAATCTCTCTTCACCACCCCCGCCACCGTCTCCACCTCTCTTTCCTCTTCTCCCCTTCTCGTCTCTCCTCCGCCTCCGCCTCCGCCTCTTCCTTCTCTTCGGCTTCTTCCACCTCCTTTTCCCCCTTGTCCTTCCTCCGCGGAATCGCCTCCAAAACCGCCTCCTCTGTCTTCTCTCAACAACAACAACACCAACACCAACAACAAAAACAGAATAAAGACCTTTTATTGAGGGAGCTCAAAGAAGCCGAAACCCTGGCTCAGAAGATCGGAAAATCGATTAGGCGCCCCGGCGCTCCTTCTAAGTCTAGGGTTTACACCGATGTGAACGTTGTTCGTCCTAAAGAATATTGGGACTACGAGACCCTTACCGTTCAATGGGGGTATTCTTCTTCCTTTTTCTTTTACTTATACGTATTCATATACCTGTTTTATTTCGTTTTAGTATATTGAATATCTAGTTATTGCTGTTTCCTGCTTGTGAATTTGAATCTTAGGGTTTTTATATATTACCTTGTTTATATTGGATGGAAAATTAGGTTAAGCTTGATTGGTTTGCTGAAAGATTATAAAGAAATGAGGAAAGAAGTAAAAATCTGATTGATTGATTGATTGTTTTTCAAACCATTTTATCAGGGAGCAAGATGATTATGAGGTGGTGAGGAAAGTCGGGCGAGGGAAATACAGTGAGGTTTTCGAGGGGTTTCATTGTACTGATAACGAGAAATGCATTATCAAGATTCTCAAACCGGTCAAGAAGAAGAAGGTTTGTTCTTGCTGGCATTGTTGTACCTCAATTGATTTTATCTCTGTGTTTGTGTAACTTGAGTTGATTAATAATGACTGTTTGGAATGCAGATTAAGAGGGAGATCAAAATACTACAGAATCTTTGTGGAGGACCGAATATTGTGAAGTTGCTGGATATAGTTAGGGACCAGCAGTCGAAGACTCCAAGCCTTATATTTGAATATGTGAATAATACAGATTTTAAAGTGCTTTATCCAACACTGTCTGATTATGATATTCGATATTATATCTATGAACTTCTTAAGGCAAGTAGACTATTTCCTCGTTGCTTTATGTCTTCGTGTATGCTTATTGAAATTTAAATGAGATGCATGTCTGTAGGCTTAAAAGCATGTTACTTTTTGTTTCGAAGCTCTCATTGCAACGAGATTTTAAGTTCAATAACAAGTGACTAGGTTAGCGGTCATTGTGAGGAAGCAAGAAGTTCAATAACAAGAAGTTTTCCGTCGGTTCTGGGAGCAAGCTTCCTGATCAAAGAAATAACTGTGCATTTTTATTGTTTAAAATTTGAAATAGATATGTATGTAGGATTTTTTCTTTTCCTGGTTATAAATTGTTGTTTTACTCCTTGTACGGGTGTTAAGATACTGGTGTAAGCTTTATGGAAATTACAGCCTCATTTTTGCCTAAAATTTCAGTATCTGTTGTTTTCATTCGTTTGATAGCCCTGCTTAAGACATTTTGATCTTCTTTTCTTTCCTTTGGGTAGAAGTAAGATGGTTCAACTCATTGAAGTATTTTGAGTTTTATTTTTAGGCATTGGACTTCTGCCACTCACAAGGTATCATGCACCGAGATGTGAAGCCACACAATGTGATGATTGATCATGAGCAACGTAAACTTCGTCTAATTGATTGGGGCCTTGCAGAGTTCTATCATCCAGGGAAAGAATACAATGTTCGCGTTGCTTCAAGGTTTGTTTCTGTTATGGAAACTTTGTCGTTAAAGTCTCAATTGTTAGTAGCCTATTTTTATTTCTTTCCTTATTCTGATTTGTTGTAATCCACATCCTTTTTAATGTCACTAATTACTTAACTGTCTTAATTATTCAAGCATTATCAATGTTATACCTGCTTATTTTCCCATCTCCAGGTATTCGTGTCTTTACCTCTTTTACTTTATCATTTCATTATGTGGTTTGCAGATATTTTAAGGGACCTGAGCTTCTTGTTGATTTGCAAGACTATGATTACTCTTTAGACTTGTGGAGCCTTGGCTGTATGTTTGCTGGAATGGTGAGTGCTGCCTTTTGGTTTATTTTACCTTTTTAAGCTTTAGATCACTTCTTTACGGACGTAGGCTATCTTAGTCGTTGCCTGGCTTTTCATATATCAAATTCTCCTCTTGTACATTTGTGGTGTTATGCAAGTAGACCTGGACATGGTTTTTGGAAAGCCTCATCATCTTAAAGCCTCAGCCAAAAAGCCACATGCAAAATATTGCAGTGGTGCAATCAGGGAAATGGACTCTGTTTGTCAGGACCCTTTGGATATGTTCAAATGTTAGTGTCCTGCATTTTTTATGGGGTTGTGTATCACCATTAGATGAGTGTATCTTGATCTGCTTGCATATTCATCCATGGGTGGCAGATAGCAGAGGAGGATTGAAATTTGATATAACGTCAAGGTATTCGATGCTATCTCTCTCTTGAGATGCTTATTTTTGAGGCTTGTGCTATACAGATATTCCGAAAGGAGCCATTCTTCTATGGGCATGATAATTATGATCAGCTGGTCAAGATAGCCAAGGTATGTAGACTTCTGGATGCTTAAAGTAAGAGTGAACTGGCATAATTTTTATTTCATTATTATATTTCGTTTCTCCTCTTTAATGACATCCTTTTTGCTGTGGAGGCTGCTTAGATGTTTCCCTGCCTTCTCATTTAATGTGATATATACTAATATTGGTGCTGAATTTTTCAAAAAGATACCATGTTCTATTTATTTCTGAGAACTAGGGACAGTTCAATAGTGTGTTAAACAGAATTTATTTTGCATTAAGATATAGTAATTGTTATAGTTCTAAAATAGTTTTTTCTCTTGTTGCGCTAGGTTCTTGGGACAGATGAATTAAATGCTTATCTGAATAAGTACCGCATAGAATTGGATCCACATCTTGCAGCCCTTGTCGGGAGGTTAGTAATATGATCTATTAATGAGACTGATGATGCAGTAGTGCTATGATTTCCAGCTGAAATTCATAATGTATTCTTGATACAGGCATAGTCGGAAACCATGGTCCAAGTTCATTAATGCCGACAATCAACATCTGGCATTACCTGAGGTAGTATAACTTGCGATTTGTTTGACAACTCCAAAATGTTCTCCCTTTATTGCATCTCTTGCTTAATGTGTTCTTTTGTTTTCATTTAAGGCTGTTGACTTCCTTGATAAGTTGCTTCGATATGATCATCAAGAAAGGCCAACTGCAAAAGAAGCAATGGTAAGTCCTGGTCTTCAAATAACTAATGAAAAAACACTCCCAATATTTGTCCAGCTATTTAATTGTCTGAGTGCATCTAGTGATACCTGGTTGCCTCAGATCTTGCTCGAAAGGTTTCCTAATTAAGATAATTTTACCATCTTGCAGGCTCATCCTTATTTTTACCCAATTAGAAACGCAGAAAGCAGCAGAAGTCGTACCTAGCATTGCCAAAATTGTGAGATACCGTGAAGACATGGTATCTTCGTAGTGCTTGGTTTGAGTTCTGCCTTTTAAGCCTGACTGAAAGATTTTTATTTTGGATTTGAGCTTTTGCAGTTTTAGGAGTCTTCCAATGTTTTCTGTATTTTCCTCTTTTTTCTCGCTTCCGACTTTGATATTTATTCTACAAATGCTGATAATGTTATGTGTGCTATTCACATGGGAAACAATTCTTATATCTGATTTCCAGAATTCCAGTGTGCTTCTTACATCTTTTCTTTCTTTCGCCTCACGTCAAATCTTATGCTTTCAATCCTCTGGTCTCTGCTTTTCTTTCTTTTTTTCGGTTTGATTCCTTACCTGGGTTGTTGTTCTGGCCCATTTTGGATATAAGAGGGAGGCGGAGCTTTATGTTTTAAACATAGGCCTTGTTGTTATTATTGTGAGCCTTGGCCTTCCATTTCCTAAAGAAGGCACTGTTTGGGTATCCCAAAAGCTTTGATTGCCAGACTTTGTTAACTTGCAACTCTTTCAAATTCTCAAAACTACACAAGTTTAATATTTCTTGGGCCACAACTCTTTTCTCTCCTTCCTCTAAGAAGTTGGCCAATGTTTTTACATGAGGAAATGCGTCTGCCTTAACATTTTCATATTTTAAAAACAATACTACCTTATTTCGAAAACCCTAAGACATGATCTGAAAACGGCCCAAAGACATGGAATCCTCTACAGAACTTGTCGAAAGCTTCATCTAGTGGAATTGGATCCTCATTTGCAGGCCGTAACTTGTTGAGATTGAACATATATCCATGGGATTTCTACAAATGTAGACAAATTTAGCAGTTGAACATTCTCTAATGGAGGGTGGCAAGGAAGAATAAAGGCAAATACGTTTGGAACATCCTTGGTTGAGGAATATTGTTTGCAAGATTTGGATCCTTGGTTTGTCAAGTAAAATTCCATCTCAAGGTAAGGGCACAGCTTGGTGAGGAGTCTGTTAAGCTACTGAGCAAAGGGTTGTTTTCTGAAATTGTTGTTTGCCTCCATGACCAAAAAGCAGCAAGTGAAAATTACACAACTCAAAAGTCTGAAAACTGTTGACTCTTACTAGCTAGTAGAAACTCACAAATTCAACAAATACAGTAAACTTGATTTAACTGTATTTTTTGGAAACCATTTTTCTAGGTTTATATATCTTAGGACATAAATATTAATTCATCTATATATATATATATATATATATATATGTTGAAATCATGCAATAAATATCAAAAGCCGCATATATATATTAATTATCACGTATATAGATACATAGTACATGCACATAATATAAAAGTACTTGAATCATGTCATCATCATCATCTTGCTTTTTCCATTTGTCTTCCGGAAATAAAGGTAAATTCTTGTAAAGTGAAGGAAAACATGGAAAAATGGGGAAAACTTCTAGGTAACCAAATAACCAATGCTCTCTTAAAACCCGATGAAAATCCATTTTTTCTTACGTAAACCTCTCCCAACAAACTATTGTCATTCGGTGAAACAGCAAA
>AWWV01014491.1:0-33061 GCA_001974805.1 Corchorus capsularis
CGATCCATTATCGACCTAATCAAATCGTTTTATGTTTTTAAATATTGACCAAGGAAGAAAATGTGGAACAAAAAGCCAAAAACTTCGCGAGAATCATGTGTTTTATTATATGGTTTTCATGTTCATCAGCTCTTTCGTCATCACAATTAAGCATAATTAATCTTTGTTAAATCGGCTTATAATTATAGTTATAGTATAAGATTCCGAACCATATCTTAAATTATAGGGGAAGAGAGACAATTCCCTCCTAAAGAATTATTCTCTAACTCAGTCAACAAATTAGAGTCTAATAATGCTTTTTATATTAACTAATTAGATTAGATATTAGAAATCCCACCAAATATCTCCTTTTTGATTCGAAAATCTAATGAAAGGCTCAACCATCGATCGTTTAGACAGAGAATAATATTGATCAGTAAAATGTTTTGGTGGATTCTTAGGATCATATACAATTTTCGAATATGGGATTTATGAATGATGATCAAGCAAGAATATCATCGTCGCTTAATATATTTCGTTTCCACTTTATATATTCTAAACCCAATATTTATCCATGAAAAAAGTATATATATGCACGTAATAATAATATATATGCTTTTGGCAGATTTGACCACCAATCATTTGAAAGAACTATATAACCTTTTTTCGATTAAAGCCCTTTGAATTCTAATTGTCGTTTGGTTTTGCTATAATTCCAATTAAAGTATCTATATGCTTCACCAAATTTAGATAAATAAATAAGTCATGATCATGAATTATGAAGAATATAATATGGGTATGCATGATGTATGTCACATAATTAAAGTTAATTTGGCATTTATCACTAAACTTTGGCCAAAATAAATTTGGCATGTATCACTAAAAAATTTTCTTTTGTCAATATATATGACAAAATACTATAGACAACATACTGTATATAAAAACTAATTATTGTCTCCATCATTGATCATTACCATCATCATTATCACCACCATCATGTAACATTACTATCAATTTCTTCACGTTAATGTCATCCCTGATTTCATTAGTATCATCATTGTAATATTCATTACTCTCTTTGTCATTGTCAATCACCTTCTTTCTCAATTTAAATTTTCTCTTTAATGGTTTAAATCACTAATTAACTAAAAGATTTCAAATTGAAGTTCAACACTAGGAAATAAAATAATCTTTGTCGAAAGACACATAATATTGTTAATTAAATCGCTTACATTATTCCAAACTTAAATACATATATACATATAGCATCATATATTTTATATATATATATAACATAAGAGATCCTTAATAATTAAAAGACGAACCATATAAGTTTTCCTTGCTTTATTCTCTTTTCGCTCCTCCTCCTTGACTATTACTGTCAAGGGGGAGGAGGGGTTTGGTTTTTTTTTTTTTGCATATTTGTTTTTTTTTTAGTTTAAAATAAAGTCCCACAGATCTGTTGATCTGTTTGGGTTATCAGTCTCCAGATCTTTAGATCTTGGATGTTTGAGTCTCCAGATCTCTAGATTTTGGATGTTTGAGTTAGTTCAGTTTGTTGAGTCAGTTTATTCAGTTTGTTTGATGTGTTTTGAGTTTACAATAGATTGAACATTCCACCATCATATTGAAATGGGTTTTCTTTGTGGTTTTTGGATCAATCGGGGAGGTTTTCGGATCACTCACCTTTCTGTCGTTGGTGAAAACTCACAGAAGCGAAAACGAAGAGGTGTCGTGCGTGCTAGAAACTCATGGGAAAGGTTCAAAACTCAAATTCAAAGGATTCATATCACGATGACAAATCCAGATCAAGACGTTGATGATGTAATTCAATTTATTGTAATTTACGTTATTAACTATGTAATTTCATTTTCATGAATGAAATCTACATTTTCTTCAGAAAAAAAAAAAAGGACGAACCATATATAAAATAATAGAATTATATATAGTTATGCATCGTTTAGTAAGTAGTAGGTAAAAGTATAGAATTGGTCCCTAAAGTGGTATCTAATATCTAATGAGTAGTATCTTAATTAAAAATCACTTAACATATAAAAGAATAATAGTATATCTTCAAATCTTCAAGGCTAAACCAAAGCTGCTTATTATTCATTAAATTGGATGCATATTCTTAGTTTGGTTTTATTTTAGTTTTTTAGCTATTTGGTTAACATTTGTTTTGTCTAATAAAACCAACCTAGCTACGTTCATAGCACGTAATTATCGATCATCATCATTAAAAAAAATTAATAATCGATGAGAGAAAGAAGTTGAACTCGATTATTTATAGTAGTAACATATATTAATCTATCGTTATTTGGTTAACTTTATATATATAGATGATGATAAGTGTACTTTAGCCGCTAATTAATTTTTATTATTATATATATAATAATATGATAAACTTTATCTATAATATATATGTACATGTCCTAAACGCTGATATATAGTAGATAATTGGAAATGACATGAGAAAGCTTGTCACGAGACAATTTTCTAATTTAATGAAGTTATTTTTAATTATTTATGGTACGGAGAATAGTTTAAAACCTAGAATATTTGACCTTTGAACTTTTCCCATGAGCTTGCAAACTTTGCATTATGTTAGTTATGACTTATGAAATAAAGTACCAACCAAAAAAAGGAAGTCCTCTCTTAAATTTTTCCATAATCTTTTTTATTTATATATATACATCTTTCTCATCTAATAATTATATTGAAACTCGACTGCTTTGAAGTAGAATTGTGTTGGACATCAAATTAGAGAATACTCTTCCATATTTAAAATCGAAACTTTGATAATTTTTTTCGCAATCTTTAATTAAACACATACATAGTACTACGAGTACTTAGCAACAATTTTCAAATTTTTGCTGGAAATTTAATACTAGTTAGCAACAATAATTGCTAGTTTCCAATTGGAAGAGGAGTCTAAATCAATCCCAATAATCACACACCAACTCCACCACTAAACCACATAGATATTTAACATGGACCCACAAATGTAAGGTCTTAAATTAATTTAAGTGTATTAAAAAATTATTTGCATAAATAACTTACCATAAAATAAAGAAATTTGTTCTTTTAAAAAATAAAATTTATGTATCTGCCAAACTTAGGAAGCTCAGTTCTAACTTCACATGAATTGTCAGTGACTTTCCTTTCATTTTCCTTCTTCCCAAGTGTTACCTTCCTTTTATAAATAAATCCTCAATGATTTTCAGGTCATTTTCAATTAAGCTAGTATCAGTCTTAATTAATTAAATTAATTACTATTATTAGTACTTTAATTTGAGACGCTTTGTTGTTATACTCTTTAAAGTTTAAACAGTTACTTAAAATAAAACAATTCATTATTATTATTATTATTATTATTATAGTAATGATAGGACAATTTAATTAATTAATCATTTTGATTACGTGTCCCTAATTCTTTTTAAGACCCAATCATTGTCAAGACCGTTTTGAGCTTTCTCCCTTTAACTACAAATTTAATCAGACTGTATTTTACTATCGCTTTATCACGTGTAACACCCTCCCATCATCCATCATGCGGATTTACATTTACATTATTCTTAAATTAATTAATAAATATTCGAGAAATAAAAAAATGTTCCACTTTGAGATTAACGTAATGAACTTTATTAGTCCCTAATTAGGTTGTTAAATCGAAAATAAAGTAGTTAGAAAATCAATCAATCAGACGTAATAAAATACTTAATCCTTAAAATTGACCTTTGATTATGTTCTTTTTGATTAAGTATATTATTATTAGGTGGATTATAACAAGTATTAAGCCTTTGAACAAAGTTTAGAAAAGTTTGATTGAAAAAAAAAAAGAATTTTTTAGAATATATTTGAAAAAGGAACTTTAAAGCTAACGTCAAGTTCCATCAAAATTATTAAACTTAGGCATCAGAAAATGAATATTCCAATTCAAAAAAAATAAAATAAAACTGAAATTAAATGGGAGAGAAAGAAAAAGATAAACATAGACATTTAGCCTGACAGACAGTGAGAAGAAATATAGCTACCCGTGAAGAGGAGCGATCAGGACCGTTGATTTGGATTCTGATTTCTGATAAAGAGATTGATGATGGTGATGATGATGATCAAATGATACATGATCTTGATCGGAAATGTCACGCTACTTGAGTAGGATTATAGGCTATAGCTGTTATTCGCTATTTATTCAAATAAAAAAGAAAAGAAAAAACGAAAAAAGGAAAGCCGCTTTTGCAGAGTCCAGTCTCAGTCCACTTTTTAGTCTGGATTTTCAATCAGACGGCCGAAATTCCCTGGGTGCGTCATCTCATCTCCCGTAACTAACGGTTCCCATCTCACCACGTTGTCACACCTTTCTTTTTCACCCAACTTTTTCACTTCAACTAAAATTCAAAAAACCATAGCATAATTATATTTTTATCACTAATCAATATTGTTGTTTCAAATTTCAAAAAAAATTAAAAATCAATTCATATATAAAAAGTTGATGCATGGTCGTCTAACAACAAAAATAAATTTCCTAAAAAACAAAAATAAATATTTTTAGTTAGTATAACTTGCATGGCTGTTGTATTTCATTAAGTTTGAAATTGAGCAAGGATAAATTGAAAAATAAATAAATAAATTTTCCTTCAAATTATCTCAAACATGTTAACTTGTAACATCTAAACTAGTACTATTTGGGTGCCCAAAAAAAAAACTAGTACTATTTGAGCATTTTCGCTTTTCAAATTTAGTTTTTGGACAATTTAATCAAAATTAGACTAAATTTGGCTACAACAATGACACAATATTAGTGCTATAATATATCAGCATCATGTCAATCCATTGTTAATCATAACCAAATTCTGTCAATTTCAATCTAAATTAAACAAGAATAATATATATAATAATAAAATCATCATTTTCAGCCTCATTTAAGGGTCAAATTATACATTAAGTAAATATTAAACATGCTGAAATAAAATATAGCAATTTACTATCATAGATATTTTGTTATACAGAAGGAGGTGTGTTATGTTTATGATTCGAATCTAACATTGAATTATCGTATATATATTTTTAAGATTTGAATCTAAGATCTCTGCTTCTCATATCTCAAATAGGCTTTGATTTGAGCAAATGACATCATAAGAAAGTTTTACTTCATTTTTAAATTATTTTGCCTTCACATATATAGTAGTTTGGGATTTTATATTTATTGAGCTACTTTAGAATGACAAGCTGACTTGTCTTACCATAAATTAAGATAGCAAGGAGTTGAAGTTGATGTAGCAAAAAAAGATACTAGTAAGGAGTTGTTGTTTTTTTTTTTTTTTTATATGATGGATATGTCAAAACTATATTTAGCAAAACATAAGAAAAGCAAAATTAGAACTATATAACTAAACCAAATACTACTATAATTTTCATGGACCGACAAGGGATTATGTGTATGTTAAGAGAAGATAGATGGGCATGATGATTATGATGATGGATGGATGATAGATAGATAGATGGGATGGATGGAAGAGGGAAAGAGGGTAATCATTACAAATGGGGTCATGATGGCAACGCCTCCATCCGTAGTAATTAAATGATTAAAATTGAAAAATGAGAAAAAAAGAAAATAAAAATAAATTAACACCCACAAGACTGCGCAGCCATAGCCGCCATTTCCACTTCCACCCTTTTTGTTATGATTAATAATAAAATACTATTACTATTTTATTACTTATTTTTATTTACTCCATTTTGCCGCACTTTAAGTTTTTAACTCACTATATACCCATACCCAATTTAATTTCTTAAAATGATTTAGATTTTTTTACTTTATTTGGGTATATATCCCTTTGGGGTATAAATAAAGTGCTTTTTTTCCCTGTAAACGGAAAAATATTTACTATAGTGTAAAATAAAATCCTCCCATTTAATTATTTTAATGATTATTACTACATTGCTATACTTAATTACTAGAGAGAGAGAAGAAAAAGAAAGATAATATATTATAGACAGACAGAAAGAGAAGAGAGAAGAAGAGATAGGGACTTTTAAAAGCACTGAATTAAATAAAAAAGCCATAAGAGAAAAGGAAAGGTTTGGGGATTCTAGAGATAGAAGAAGAGTTAAAAAGCATTTTCCTAAATTTTTTAATTTTTAATATTCCAAAAAACAAAAAACAAACCCCCCCCAAAAACCAGTATTTAAAGGCCAGCTTGAAACCAATTCTTTCTCTGGCAATGAACTTCTCAGTATTTTCTTCCTCTTAGACAAAAAAGAAAAAAAACCCAGGAAACTTACTTACATCAAAAACAAGAAGAGAAGCTTAAAAGTTAAAAGCCCTTCCCTTTTTTCCTCCTTTCAAAATTGCTTTTACGTCTTAAATTTGGGTTTTTATTATAAATTTTCCCAGATTTCAAAGTCCTTTTAGCTTTTTTGTTGGCTGGGCTGCTGTGTCTCCTTCCCTTCTCTTTCTTTTTTCTCCCTTATATATTACTTATTGCTTGTTTCAGACGTTATTAATTAAAGCCTATTTTCGCCTATAAATACCCCTCCGTCGGCCTCCATTCTTCTTCGCTCAAAACCCTCTCTGTTTTCACTATAAAAATCTCCCCTGGGATTTTCTTCCTTCCTTCCTTACTTTCGATATAGTTCCAAAGGAAAACAAGAAAAAAAAGGATGGGAACAGTGAGAGAAATAGAGATTAATAGTAGTATTAATGAGAGTGAAATAGTAGTAAGAGAGTTTGATCCAAGCAAAGATTTAACAAGTGTAGAAGAAGTAGAAAAAAGATGCGAAGTTGGTCCCAGCGGCAAACTTTCTCTCTTTACCGACCTCTTGGGCGACCCTATTTGCCGGGTCCGCCACTCCCCTGCTTTTCTCATGCTGGTATTCTTTTTTCTTTTTTTTTCCATTTTTTATTTAATTTTTTCTTACGTGATCGCCCATTATTATTTTAAACACCATTTTTGTTCATTTGTTTTTTTCCTTCATCATTTGCAGGTGGCGGAATTAAGCTCCACGAAAGAGATAGTTGGTATGATTCGAGGCTGCATAAAAACCGTTACTTGTGGCAAGAAACTCTCCAGAAATACCAAAAATGATCCCACCACCAAAACCCTCCCTATTTACACTAAAGTCGCTTACATTTTAGGCCTTCGGGTTTCCCCTTCTCACAGGTATAATTATATATTACTACTATAAGCCTTTCTTTTTTATCTTCTTTACCAAAACTGGCCAAACAGTTTACTAAATACGTTAAAAAAACAATATGGGTTTGTATTAATGGCGATTTCTTAATTTTGGGTTCTTTTTGTTTTGTTTTTTTCTCAGGAGAATGGGCATAGGGAAGAAGCTGGTACATAGAATGGAAGAATGGTTTGTCCAAAACGGCGCTGAATATTCTTACTTAGCAACGGAAAACGACAACCATGCGTCTGTTAATCTCTTCACTAATAAATGTGGTTATTCCAAGTTCCGTACTCCTTCTGTCTTGGTTAACCCGGTTTTCGCTCATCGACTACCCGTTTCCAACCGAGTCACCTTGATCAAGCTTTCCTCGTCCGACGCCGAGTCGTTGTACCGCCGCCGTTTCTCCACCACCGAGTTCTTCCCTCGCGACATTGACTCGGTGCTTAATAACAGTCTTAACCTGGGGACTTTCTTGGCCGTGCCACGTGGCTGTGGCTATACTCAACCGTCGTGGCCTGGGGCCGATCAGTTTTTATTTGACCCGCCCGAGTCGTGGGCGGTTTTGAGTGTTTGGAACTGTAAGGACGTGTTCAGGTTGGAAGTTCGTGGCGCGTCCAGAATGAGGAAAACGTTGGCTAAAACGACAAGGATTCTGGACAAGTTCTTGCCGTTTTTGCGGTTACCGTCGATCCCGGAACTGTTTAGGCCGTTCGGGTTGCACTTTTTGTACGGGTTGGGAGGGGAAGGGCCAAGCGCGGCCAAGTTTGTTAAAGCGCTGTGTGCGCACGCGCATAACTTGGCGAAAGAAGGAGGGTGTAGTGTGGTCGCGACTGAGGTGGCAAATCTTGAGCCGTTGAAAGTTGGGGTCCCACATTGGAAAAGATTATCGTGCGATGAAGATTTATGGTGCATCAAGCGGCTTGGGGAAGACTACAGTGACGGCTCTGTCGGTGACTGGACTAAATCACCACCTGGACTTTCCATTTTTGTAGACCCCAGGGAATTCTAAAAAATTCTACTCCTTATAAGTCTAACCACAAAAAAGAAAAAGAAAAATCAAAATCTTATAATATATAAATTAATTTTCGTTAATTAGGATTTTGGGGGAAGGAAAAAGAGGGAATGAGAAGATATGGGTTTTGGTGTAAGAAGGAATATGAATATCCCTTCTTTTATTTCCTCTTTTTCAAGTAGATTTTTGGGTTTTTTTTTTTTGTTTTTTGTAAATGGATATAATGGCTTTGAAGATCCTGTTGTAGCCAAACAAAGCCTTAGTTTAGAATATCTTTTTAGGGAATTTCTTTTTACTTATTCCAAAGTTTAAAAACGGGTTCTTTTGATAGGGATGAAAAATCATGTGTAATCAGAATATCCCTTTTTCTGAAGATCGAAAGCAAAAAAAAAAAATTTCCTCAAAAATTTGACTTTTAAAATAATATGCTTTTAGATAGGAACCCTACTGCTACTCTTACGGCTTTTCATTTTGTGTTTAGATTAATTGGGTTCTTAGTATCTTTCTAATTAAGGGTGGTGGAGAACATTGGACCACACGAGCAAATTTGAAGTTCCATTCCTTAAATTATATTATATATAATAATATAATAATAATATTATGAATATTAATATTTCAATTTGACAAGATATAGTCATAATTGGGTACTTTTGTGGATGAACTTTGTTGGTGTTGATGAATGATGGATTCTTTTTCTCAATTTGGTTTTTACTTTAATAATAAAAATTAAGATTGAGAATGGGATGGGAGATTTGGCTTTTAGTTGTTTGCTTTGTGTTTCGTATTACTTTGCTTTTTAGAAGGTAAAGAAGATTGAAATTGAAATTTGATAGGATATATAGAAGTACGAGTGATATTATATATATTTGAAAGAGTTTGATTTTCTTTATTTTTGGCCAATTCCTAGCTTTTCTAATGCTATAGGTGGTTTTTGTTTGGAACTATGGGCCATATGAAGGAGAGTTCTAGGATTGTGACGTTTAATTTTATAACAAACCCAATCCTCCTTTTTCTTTCTTTTCTTAGAGAAGACAAAACATAAATCACAATAATGTAAACTGCTTTTTAGTTATATAGTTATGGCTGCACCAACTCTTTCACATCCATTTGAAAAAACCTACATAACAATCGAATTTCAATTCTTAACTATAACTTAATCATGAATTTACTATATATTTCAAGTGTTTACACGAGTGATCGATTTATCGTGCATCAATTATTAAGTCGAATGTTCTGATATTAAACGTGATACATACCGTTACTTAACTAATACAATGCTAATGATTGAATGTGGAGTGATCGATCGTGTATTAATTATTTCAAGTCAAATCATTGAATATTAGATGTGATACATACCGTTAATTAATAAATACAATACAAATGATTGATTAACAAGTGATCGATCGTGTATCAATTACTGAATCAATTGTTCAGTTGTTAAACGTGTTATATACCATTAATTAACAAATACGGCACTAACAATTGGTTATTGAGCCGTTATTTTGTCGGAAGAATTCTTTACTACATAGGAAAGGAAGAAAAAAGATGAGTTTTGGACATGGGTAAAAAAGAAGAAGAAAAATTGTGCCATGGCCAATAGGTTAAAGCATGCAATAAACGCCAGCTAAAAGGGGATAGATACCAAGGGAGTGATGAGTTACCAACCGAAGGAAGAAAGCAGTGGCGAAGGGCACACCTCGTTTCTTTTGGTTTGTTTATATTCACGGGATTTTGCACTAGGGGATTCATATGAATCATGAGGTCATAGAAATTTGATTGGTGGGTCATTCAAAAAAAAAATCATGTTAAAAGACAAATGAAAGGCTTAACAGTTTTGATTAAGAGGCATATTTGCCTCTTTTTATGATAGGCTATTTTCCACTCAGTGACTTACAGCTGGAAAATTTTGAGAGGAATTTTCAGGTCCTCCCAATCCCAATCGAACCTTTTTACCTTAATTGGCTTAATTAAGAGTAATAACTGTTTTATTGATTATCTATATCTATAATAAAAATGATGATAAGTAAAGTAAGCACCCAACAAATGAGCCATATGACTTGACTGACATAAGCTAATTTTTGGATAAAACTTTAACAGTCTCTTGAAATATTAGAAAATGGGCACAATGCATGCTTAGCACTTGAATCTTCTTTGTTTTTTTCTTTTTATAAAGTTGAATTTGAATACCATTTTCCTTTTATTTTTTTTTCTTTGATTAATGCAAGATTTTATAACTATTATTACAGTTGGGTAATGTTGGTAGCCACTTGGATTTGTCAAAAGTTGATGAATCCAAAAACATGTATCACATTGAAAAAAGCCAAGTTGGGTTCTCATTGTTTTGTTTGGATTTAATGTCACTAAACATTATCCAACATGTAATCATGATGAAACATATTAGAAACAATTTTCATTTCAATTAGAATCAATATTCTTGCTTTTTAATGATAATAATTATACCTTTTAATTACACATATCGACAAACAGCCGAAAATTTCAAGAAGATTAAATTGATGATATCATAATTCGTAACCATATATGTACTTAGTAGATATTGTTGAAAAGAGGACCAATTTCAATTCCTAGACCTAAAAAGTTTTTAGTAATGGAACAACTTTTTAATCCTTAATTATAAACTTATATATATGGTGATCACACCTTTTATCCCCACTTTCTTTTCATGCATTACACAAAAAGATTACATTCAAAGGCACCTAATTGTAACATCAAGCAGACATGAAAGTACATAGTCATTGATAACTAGCTAGTAGCCAAATTGGCCAAAAAAAAAGCTTTGTCCCAAAATTGATTACTTTTAGTACTGTTTAGGTTGATGCATTGAACCAACAGCTACCAACTTAAAAAGCTTTCCAAGAGTTAAGATCAGCTTAACTCGATCGAATTGGACAAAATAATTGAAACAAATCCTTTTTTTCTTTTGTAATATCTGCCTCATTTTGTTGTTTCTAATTATCCTCTTAAGCAATGACTTAATCATTTAACTAATTAAAGTTAAATGTTGACAAGGGGTTGATTAATCTAAACAAAGACAATTTAACAACAAAATTATTATGATTAGGCAAAAAGTTGTTGTATATGAAAGTGTTAGGCAAGGTTCGACCGGCAGGGTTTGTTTTCATCTAAACTTGTTTAATCAAACCTAATTATAAAGATTAATTAACATATCTCGAGTGAAAAGCCCACCCTCCAAGTTCTCATTATGTTTCTAGTGATTTTCTAAGAAAAAGATGTTCCCCAAGAAAAAAGGGGTATGTGCCAAATCAAATAAAAAAAAGCTTAGGCAAAAAGTCACTTGGGTGAGGGTTCATATCAATCTTTTGGCTTATGCTTGAAAACATGTGGGTGGTTTAGGTAAGATGAAGAAATTAATAAGCAAAATGGCAAAAATTTGTGGTCAAATATGGTCGGCCTTTTTTATTTGCTTCCCTTATCTTTTGTTGTTCTTACTTTCAATTCCAAGTCAATTTAGCTGAACGGCCCAAAGTTGTTTAGCCTTTTATATAAACTCTCTCACTCCTTTTTCAAGGTCTCTTTCTTTCTATTGTGAAATTGGAAAATTGAAGGAGAAAAGAGTGATGGTAGGTAAATTGTGATGTGAGAGTTTGATTATTATCTCAAAGCAAGAAAAAAATAAAAATAAAGGAAAGTCATTGTTTTCTAATTATTATGAGCATCTTTTGAAGTGAGTCCACTTAGTCTTGGGGCTTTTTAAGCTATATATAATTTATAAATTCAATTTAGAATATATGAATAAAGAAGATAAGAAAGAATTTGATATCATCAAGAACAACCCACATTGACTGAAAAAATGTGCCTTTTTTTATAAGTCTTCCATTGTGTGAAGATTTGATGTTTCTTTTTTGAGTTTAGAACAATAAAACATGGGTTTGATTTGTCGGTAGGGATTATGTTAATTGAAAGGGCCTTTGAATTGAATCAAAAGAGCCAATTTGTGTATAATTTATATGTAAACCAAAAGGAATAAGTTAGGTTCAAGTCCAAGTTTGAAGACAGATACATAACATAGCCCTTTAGTCAAAAGGACACTTTCATTCAAGCTCTCTTCCTTAGTAGAAAATGGCACTTTCATTCTAGTTATCTAATCGAGATTGACTTCTTAATGAATATAAAATAATGATAAATTTGCATTCCAAGTTTTGATTTCTAAGCCCAACAAACAATGAAAGAAAGTTACATTTAAGAAGAGAAGAAAACAAAAGAAAAAGGCAAAGATTAGAGCAAATGATAAGGCCGACAAATACCCAGAAATGGTGGGGAAATTTGGACTTGGACCCAGACAGGAGTCTCACTCAAGTAGAAAAGTCTATCGTTATCCCTTCTATATATGTATATCTTAGTTACTATATATATGATAAATATTTCTAAGTCACATCTCACATCCTAACAAATTATCATTATTAATCAGAAACATAAAATGTCATGTCATAATTTCTTAGATTCTAATGTAATTTTTCCACACAAAAAAAAACATTTTTATGTTAATTCATTATCAATGTTCTTTTAGTATTATAGTCGAATCAATATAGAAGATTCTTGTAATCTTGTTTGGAGTAAGATAAGCTGTAAGACCAAATTCTTTTGACTTTCTAAAGTATCAAAATAAAGGTAAGCCCATGCTTTTGGGCTGTAATCTGAAAACATTTAGGAAGCTTGTTGGCTCAAAAGAAGTAGAACCAAAGCCCCCCTCTTAGGTCCATTGAAGCTCAAGCTGTGTAGATTTTGAACTTTGCCATATGGCCTGAACTCTTAAGTCTGGTAAAGGATTCAGATTGGGCTCTCAAAATCTAGATGTTGAAATTTGAATAGAATGTCATAATTTGGAACCATGGGCTCTCAAAATCTAGATCATAATTTGGAACCATAAGTCTTAGTCTTAGCTTTATAAAGATCCAAACCATCCATGATGTCAAGTAAGAATGATCAGCTTTTTAGTTTGGATGGTTCAAACTTGGGGTTTTTGTTTTGGTTTTAGATTTGGATTAGTGCAAGAGACAAGAAATTTGGGTCAACTTAGCAATCTAACATTCATTTTTTCTACCCCATTTTGTCACTTGTGTGCAACAATGAACAATCTTAGAGCCTCCACTTGGGAACTAAACAAAATGTGATGGAATCTTTTCTATCTTACAAATCAATCCCTGTGCTTTTTCAATATGCCTCATTTCATTCGCTCGAAAAATCAAAAGTGGTACAGCTAGAAAAAAGAGTCAGTGGATTCTAATCCTTCCTACCGTCATTTGGGACAATTTTACAAAGCCAAACTAAGGCATGCTGCTAAGCACAATTCCTGAACTAAGATAGTGAATGTCTCCTACTTCTGGAAGGAGTAGACTTTTCTTCTGCATTGATTGATCCAGGGCTCTCTGATGTATCAGAACTGCTAATCTCACCACTTTTTTCCTTACTTGACCAGAGTCTTGAGAAGATCTTTGACATTACCAGACCTTTCATTCTATTAGCAGCAACCTTTTCGATATCAGTTTTAGCAGCATCATTTCCGTTTCTGTCACTGCCATTACTTCCTAATCTTAAAGTGGCAAGCTCCCCTTTCAAAGCCTTGATATCCTCGGCTGTCGGGACAGAATCCCAGTCCTCTTCAGTGTTTGTTGTCGTGGACCTTGAGCTTCCATGAGACCCTCCAGGTAGAAGGGCTCTAATGGAACCCGGAAGATCAGGTGTACTGTTGCCGGCGGATGCTGTAGACCTGACTTGCTCAAAGAAGAGGACCTGCACAACGACACGCAATGGGAGTCTCTCATTTTGCACAGCATGCATGCATGCCTCAGCTGACAGCTTCCTGCAGTCCATTAACTTGCATATTCTCTTTCTCTCACTCTTGCTGATTCCAGGGTGTTCCTGTATTCAATGGAAATAACTAGTTAGTGTTTAGTCTGAAATTAACAGTATTGCTCATATATATACGGGAATGCAATAAAGAAAGAGAAGTCATCTTCTCTTTGAAAATATACCTTCAGATACATATCTATGGCACGGTAAAGTCCATCATGTGAAGCCCTTGAGAAGCTTGCTACAAGTTCTGCCAGATTGACAAATTTTGACAGAGGTAAATTCGGATCTCGTGCAATTTCAGCTAGGTAACCATCAACTAGCTTTGCTACCAACACTTTAGAAGCATCTTGTCCGAACTTGGGACTTCTACTCTCCATAAATTCATTTTCAATGGGGTCAGTTTGAGAGCTGTGAGTCACAAACTCCTCAACTAAGTTGTGAACCATGTCAACGTCATAAACTGTTGCCTCTCCAGCTGGAGCTCGTATTAAAAGATCAGTAACTGTCGCCTCTGGAAGCTGCTGGCCTATTCTCCGCATCAACTCATTTCTCCCAATTTCTCCACAATCCAATAAAATTGCTGCTCTTAATAACCTAAGCAGGAAGCTACAAGAAACGGCTCCTTTCTCAGTGGGCAGCAGCCACACAATGGTCTCCACCAATGACCTATACTTGATGAGATCATTATTCTGGAGCATACCCTTGCTAAAACCAGGCAATTTTCTCAGGGCATAAGCATTTAGGGCCTCTCCAATTACATCACCAGAAACTTTGCCTTTTGTTTTGATTGTTGTTATCACACGCTTGTATAAATCAATATGAAGCTCACAAAGATCTTCAACCCACCAGTCCTTTGGGACCATTTGTGGTTTTCTTACACCATTCCATTGTGGACTATTTCCGTTTTCTGATGGGAGCTTTTTCCTATTATAGGTGTATGACCACTCCACCTTGGAAGTTTCGATGCAAGCCTTTGAAGCTATGGAATCAAGGCAGTGGCTGACCACCTTTAGTTCCTCAGACCAAGGAAGTAGAGATCTTGTCGTTTGAAGAACAATGATTGAATCTTTCCAGCTCCTGAATATACTTGAAGTGAGGAAGACATCAATCTTGTAGATAAGGTTTCCTTTTTCAACTGTTTCATACATCTCAAGGTATTCTGCTGCACATCGAGCTGCAACAACATTGTATGCATTGAGAGTGACTGTCATACCATAACAAAACTTAGCACATATCTCAAAAGCAGCAGGTCCACCAGGAATATCCTGAATGTGGAGTTCATCATTGCTATCATCATTTGATGTTGCAACAAGTTTCTGCAAGCGGGCACTTTTGGATAACAAGGGAAACTGTAGAAAAATTATATTATAGATAGATGTTAGTGACCAGAAAAACATATGGACTGCTTAGCAATTACACTTAATTTGCATAGTCAGTAAGTTTGGATAATTAACAGACAACATTATGATGATTATACTGAGAAAGGACCTAAATAAGATGTCTGCCAATCATAAAAACTTGTAGAGGCAGATTTCTGGTTGATGTGAGACTATATTGGCTCATTGGACCTCAAAACTTTAAAAATTCAATATATATAGAACCATCCACATCTGCTATGCTAATCAAAGCACTGTATTTTTGCCACTATGACAGATTAATATGGGTTCATACCTTGTGCAGATAGAATTTGACATCCCCAACGTTAATGACTATGTCAGTTGCCAACTCAGTTGCAACATACCTGAGATAAATGTGTCCAATCATGTCAGCAATAAAGTTAATGCACACATATTAAGTGAACTTGAATAGGGAAAACGCTAGTATTAGGGTAAAGAAATGACATAGTTAATATTCAATTTAATAAAGATTTTCATAAGCTAGGGGTTAGACAAAGCAGAAGTAGTCAAGTGACTACAACTGAAATTGAACCTTGCTACATAATGTTAGTATAGAATCAAAGTGTATTAAAGTAGTAAAGGGATAAAGGCTTCTAAGTTCAACTCTAAGAAATATGTTTAAGCATTCTTAATACATCTGAGAAATATACATACAAAGTTTAATACATGCCTCGGAAGTCAGAAGCACTATGAGATAAATAATTCATCAAAAGGTAGAGCTCCCAAAAACACATTAGCCAGTGTTTGACAAACATTCTTATTGATACAATTTTCCCCAAAATAGATTAATCCTTTTCCTTTTCTTGAACAGAGGTTGAGGATGATTGATTTGAAATCTCTATACCCTTACATGTTCTTTCCACTATCAATGTAGAAAAATCATTAGGGTTAACTAGGAGAAGAGCTATTGTAGAGGCCTTACTGTTGTGCTTCAAATGAATGCTGTAATCTAAGACTACAAGAAGAACTAGCATTTAGATATCACCACTGGGGGGATCATAAGCTCCTTCAATCTTCTATTATAGATATTTGATTTACACTGTACTGTAACCCTAACACTAAGCTGACTAGCTCACTTATTGACATTTTTGAAAGGCATTTGCTCCTGTAGTAGCAGAAACGCAAAATTTCTGGTATAACCTTTTGTGCTCTATATTTCTTGATAGATTAGTTCCTGGGGTCAAATTCTTTCCACCTTAGAAATAAGATCTTTAACATAAGATTTGGGCATTTTTTGCACTGTTTATTACCAAAGAAGGAAATTTCAGAAAAACCTATGCTCCATATGTAATATGTTAGGCCCTAAATTGAAAAAAAGGAAGAAGGCCTGAAAGAAGGAGAAGCAAGTAATAAGAAGGGTAATGGGAGTCATTACTACATATGATGTTTTTCCAGCATAATGAGAATGTAAAAGAAAAGAAGAAGAAAAAGAATCTCAGTTGTTAGCATCCATAAAAGGAAGATCTCTACTCACCTGATATTGTCGCCATCCGTCTGAAAGGAATCAGGCTTAGATCCCAGTTTCATAAACTTCATCTTGCTAAAGAAAGATTAAAAACTTCTCTTCTCTTTTCAAAAACTCAAAATTTCACCTCCTCTCTCAAAATCTACAAAATATTCCAGTAGCACAAATTAGTAGCAGAATCACAACTAAAGCAAAACCTCCACTAACAGAGCTCCACAATGTTAAAATATCTAAATACCAATCTTTAGGAAGGATGGATCAAAAGAAAAATCATGTGCAAATTCTTAGTATGACCGAATCTTTCACACAAAATGAGGCCACATAAAGGGAAAAGGAATAAAATGGAGATAGAGTGATTTTTAACAAAGTGGTCACTTGACTGGGAAGAGACCCCAAAGAAGTGGGTTGCTTCCTGAGTTGGTAACAGAAAGCAAGGACTCCGGGCTTAAAAGGTCAGCTAAGGAGACATGGACAACACATGCTCTCAAACATATATAATTCTCAAACCCAGAGACACCCCCACTTGCTCAAAACTGACACCACCGCCCCTCCCTTATTTGTTTATCTTATATTCACCTTGTTTTTCTATTTTCAATGGATCTATTACCAAGAACTTTTTTCTGGTCCACAAAATTAACTAAACCCCAAAACCCAGAATGCACATTCCTTTACAACTCTGCTGTTTAAGACTTTTAACCTTTTATTACTTCCCTTGTGCTTAAGGTAGAAAACCTGAAAGCAAAAGCAACAGCATTTCTCGGTTTGAGTTTAAGAAACCAACAAATTAGTGGACATGGAGCATCAATTTTGGAGGTTTCTAAAAGAAAAAGTTACTTAAGTAAACATCAATTCCAATAAAAATTGCTCCAAAGCAGAGGAGAGAATTAGTAAAGTTTACCATAATCGAAAGTTCAGAAATGTGACACATATATCAATTCAGGAACATCCCCATGTTCTTCCAAAATAAACCACAAGAATTCATGCTCAGCTCGAAAAACAAAACCCCAAAAAATCTCCCCTTTGCCGTTTTAAGACCAAAATCAAAGACCTTTAAATGGGATTAATAGACCCAATAACACAAAAAATGGCATCACATCAACAAGATCATATCTTCATTTTGGAATCATTCCTCAGTGGTAAAGAACAAAAGAAGAAAAACAAAGAAAGGACTAAAAATAATCCATCTCAAACCGAAAGAAATCAAAGTGATTGATTCAAAAACAAGCCATCAAAAACATGAAAAAGGAGAAGTAGATGGGGAGCATTAGAATCTGAGCATACCTTTGGAGGGGTCACTAAGGAAAGAAAGAGCCTAAAAATGTCTGAAAGCAGCTCCCTTTACTCCCACTCTTCCAAGTACCAAGAATCAAACATCTATCATTCAATAGGCAAAGAACAAGCAGGATGTTATTTGCTCAGTGCATGAAGCAACCCACTATATCTTTTTTAGCCCTAGAAAAAAACACAAAACCAAAAAAGAAGCCCCACATAGCATAAAAACTACCCAACCAAAAATCACATCAAAAAAATGAGCTGGTCCTCATCTTTTGACAGCCATCACGTCTCTCTCCCTTCCCTCTAAAAACATTTCCCACAAAAAGCCAAATCTCAGAATGTTCCCACTCTCTCTCTCTCTTTCATCTCCTTTGAATCAGCACCACCGCCCCCACCCTTGCACCGCCACCACTACAAAATCCTTACCCTCCTTCTTATCCCACATATATTCTGATTTCAACCCCCACCATCAAACCCTTTCACTCTAAAAACTCCAAAACTTTTTTAATTACTAGTGATATAATAAAAAAATCCCAAACTTGGCCACTCACCCTTTTTGGGTTTTGCAAGTAAAGTTGAAACCTTTTACTATATTTTCACCTTTGTAATTGGTAAAGCATGAAACTTTGAAAGAGAAGAAAAGGAGAAAGAAGGGACCCCACCATGAAAGTATTGAATTTTCAATGGTTTGTTTATGGTTTTTATGGTTTCACTGTCTACATTCTTACAATGGAAATGCACGCCAATTCTGACAAGAACAACTTTGGTGCTCCCTTTATCAAATACAAACTGACTTTCACTTGGTTTTAGTGTGCTGTGAGATGAAAACAATCCCCTGTTTACCAGATAACGACCCATCCATTCCATCCCCATCTCGTACTTTGATAATAATGGCATCCATCTCATTTCATTGGTTTTTTTTCTCTTTTCTTTTTTCTTTTCATTTAGGCTTTAAGTTTAACCTAAGCTATGATGAAAAAAAATTAACTATTGTTGTCTCGTGATATAATATATGTTCCAAATTATCGTGGTTTTATGATCTGGGCTTGGGCCCCTGTCTGGGTTTCACGTGGCTTTGTTATGGCCTTTTCCTTGAATATGGACACTTTTAACTTCCCATGCTCTCTTTTTCACTAAAAACCCAAAATGTAACAATTTCTTGGCTCTTTGCTTCCTTGGGGGTAGTTTTTGGGGGGTTTTTTTTTGGCCATAAGTAGTTTTTGGGGTTTAACGACAAAGATTAAGACAATTATCCAGTACCAAAAAAAAAAAATAATACAACTATATTTGATGTATAACTTGAATTAAAAATGTTTATGAAGCATAAGCTAAAGTTTACATTTGAGAGAGACATGGTGTTCTTCACAATCATGATAGAGAGATATTATGGTTATTATATATCTTCTCTTCTCGAGTCCAAAGTCCAAACTTTTCTTTTTTAAAAAAAAAAATTCAATTGATGTTAACATGACTCCACTTAATTATAATCATAGCATGATTTTTTTTTAGAGGAATAATCATAGCGTGATTTAGACATTAATAAATACTAATATTATATATATAATAGTATGATACTAGTTGACAACCTCGACTCATTTAACCTTAGGTCAAGATTTGTATAATTATTATATCTGAATTAGTCGAAATTCAATGTAACAATAATACAAGTTGACAACTTCAACTCATTTTAACCTTAGGTTAGGGTTTGTATATATTAAATTAAAAAAAACAACTAGTAATAACTAATAAACTGAGCATGTTTTTATGTAAACTTGACTACTTGTAAGTTCTTCATTGATTTAATAAGTCTTGGAAATCAGAATACCATGGGAGCTTAGAGGGATTTGTTCAATGAATGGACAGTAAAACTTAAAAAGAAAATTATCTTAAAATTAGTAGCTTGGGAAGATTATTATATTAATAAAAATGAATAAATTTCTCATACCATTAGTATATATTTAATCATAATTGATTGTCCAATCACAATGATGAACAAACTACTAACTTCCCCCTAGTGGACAAAGTGTGACCACAATCTTTTTTTCCTTATCCAATCTTTTATTCCCTTCACCTCACATGCAATGCTCCTATCCAATGTCACTATTAAAAATTTCAACTAGAAAAAAAGTTTATAAAAATTGCTTAGATTTTATCATATTCTTCCCTTTTGAACACATCCCCATAATAGTGCTTAGTTTTTACTAATTTTTAGTAATATTATTACTTTTGCATCAAGATTCTTCATCAGTTGCCCATAAACTTCTAAATTCTTTCTTTTTAAAATTAAATTATTTTTTAATTTAGACTTTTTTCGGGTTTGTACCTACACTACATACATATATGCACACCTGATGGCAGATTTCTTGCTGGAAATTTGCATCAGTAGAATCTATGCAAGGTGGGATTGATTCTTTGAAGAAATGTCGGGACTCTTTGATTGAATCCGACACAAATTTGGGTTAAAAAAAAACAATCAATCTTTTGAAAGATCCTTTCAACAAGAATTGGTCTGGTTGGGGCATTGCTAGCTCTTGCTCATATAGTTATATGCCCAAGTCAAAGGACTAATTATCAGTATGATGAAAAATAACATATCTTGCCCTTCTTGTGGAAGGCTCAAAGGTCCCACGTTTTGCTCATTTTGGATGTCCAAATCTCAATTCAAATACCAAGTTGTTTTTACTTTTGCTACCATCATCATCTAGAAACTCATTACACTTTCTTTTACATTATTGACTTCTAATCCCTTTTTACACTCGTAAAGATTCGAACTTAAAACCTATAAACCTAAGTTTTGAATTAAACTTCAATCATATTCTTAAATTTTAACCGTCGAATGCTCGAGATGTATCTTCTGATAGATTGTATATTGATGATTGAGATATGTGTCGACATCTTTGAACGACACATGTACAAACAAAGATGTTTTGGTAATTAACAAGATTGGGGAATAATATTATTCATGAAAAAACCATACAAGCAAAACCAATTTTTGTTGATGTGCCCAATTCATGAAGAGAAAGGGGGCACATTGTTGGATGTCAATTTGTGTTTGGCCTATTTGACCCATACCATGTGGTCTATTTGCAAAATGGAACAATATTTGCTCCCTACATTATCAATACTAGTAAAATGACCTTTTTTTCTTTTGAGAAAAAAAATACCATCTTTCCAGCTCAATGGAAAATTCCTGACTTCAAGGAGGGGACCAGCCATTTTCCCATAGATTTCAATGTTTCTTCTTACAAGACTCGAAAGACCCCTTTTGACAGAGACCCTAGCAATTAGCTTGTTCCTCTCTTATTAATGAAAATGAAGAACAAAAACAGAGAATCATTCGACCTTAACTAGAAAATTTCTGTGTTCTGCAAACTGCCATTGTAATAACAAAAGAAAAAGGTTAAAGAAGAAAAGGAAAAAATGAATGAATCAATGGTAGTCCATTTTACAACTCACCAACAGTACTAATTTATTGCAGACAAATTGATAAAGTTGGAGGCTTTGTGTTACTCAAATTTAGGTAATTATGCCAAAGCACATGGCCACGGATTCTCATGCTCTTGTTCTTTGGTTAAATGCATTGGAAAACAAGATTTTTTTAAGATTAGAAAATATTTTTGAGAAAGATGAACCATGAACACTAATCATGATGGTCAATATTCTTCTTTCTGATCTCAGTTTATATAACTTAAAAGGCAAGATCTTCTTCTCTGACATGGTTTTCGTAAAGATAAAAGATAATTTCAATGGGTTTAGCTTTCTAGAGTCGCAGTTTCAATGGAGGAAGATTAAAAAATTCTTCTGTAATGGCTGGTTCAATGAACTTGTGAAAATTGACCCTTTCCTCAACTTCATGCCGCTTATTCTTTTCTGATAAAATCATGCTTGTAAGATTCCCTTGTGTCATATGCAATTCGGCTATTTGGATGTAATTTTCCATATGATAGGAGAGTGATAATATGATTATTTAGTGACTCCACAAATCAATTTGGAAAGCTTTCCACTTCCATTAGATTCATTCACCTAATGGTTTTACTATTATTTATTCCCATTTCTTACGTCTTTAGTATAATCTCATGCTGCTACAAGTTAAAGCACTTTTCAATTGCTTGTAATGCATATAGTCCAAGTCATTTCATCATGCTGATTAAATATGAAAATTGGTTGAAATAGTATGCGGTTTTTTTTGCTACAGAGATAGTAAGCGGTTTCTAATTGTATAAGGGTAAAAATACAAGTTCGATTTCCTGAAAACACATTTATTAAGAAAACTCGGCCCAAATGACACTAAGTTAATTGCCCAAACTAAGATATAATAAGAAATGAAGATATGAAACTGAAATACTATTTGAAGAGGTTGCATGAGAAGAGATCCCCACTAATAATTCAATTGACATGATAGTTACATGTCACCTAATCATAGTCTCTCTCTGACGAAATTGACAATCCATTATCCATCTATAGACCCCTTTGAGCTACTTGGAAAGGATGGTGGTCCTCTTCCGGAGGCTTAGGCTTTCTTTTTACAGCTAAACTACTAATTTATATTAATTAAACTTCTTTCTCCATTGCCAAACTACCTACTTAGACTTAGAAATTAGAATCATCAATCTTTTTACTTCTTTTTTCAACAGCTAAGTGTTCATTACCCCCCAACCCAACCCTACTCTGCTTCTCCAACTCACATGAATCATGATCTCACTAATTAACATATAAAATCATCAAAATCCCATAATGAATATAATATAGTATTTCATATAATCTCATTTTTCATAGTTCACGGGTTTGTTCAACCAAAGATATGGTATTGGTATGGAGATTTCGTTATTTGTTTCTTGTCTAAATTTGAGTATGTGAATGAATTGAAAAGGAAGAAAAAGATATGGGGAATCTAGTGATGAAAATGAAGACAGAGTGCAAAAGAAAACTTGGGGTTGGCCACGCGCTGGCAAATAGAGAGAGATGCTTTGCTTTTGCTGTTTAATGATGATGGTGATGCTGAACCGAAGCTAGGGAAAGGGAACAGGGGAAATAGCAGGCTTTTGTATCAATGAAAGGAACAACAAACGAACAATGAACATGGTTTTTGACAGGGCGCAACGCAACGGCATTTTCAATCCATCAGATCAAAGTGTTCATGTTTATGATGATGATGATGATGAATCATGATTCCCCTCTCGTCTCGTCTGTCTGATTCGGGCACCAGTCACGGAGTTGTCTGCATTTCTGTTTTGTGTTAACTTCAATGTCTCTAAAACGACTTTGAACTGAAAAGATTGAGCCTTTTCAGCTGGACCATTTTGAGAGACAGTTTAACCGAACTTATGGGCCTACTTCAATTTGGGTTTTGAACAAGTGCATGGACCCAAACCTAGGCCATTCTTTAATTGCCCTGTTTCTTAGGGCTGTCAAAATTTTCTTCACCCATTTCTCCCAAGTCTTCAACCCAATTACTCAAAAGTTAACTCATGATGCTAGAATAGATCTTTCTTTTAGTTGTTGAATCTCTCTTTAAATGATCAATGTGTGATATTCCGAATCCTCATTACTAATGGAATCGAAACGATCTCTGGATTGATCAGAAGATCCTTTCAATCGGCTAGAATCTGTTACTTGAACGAAACTAGATCTTGTGGAATCATATTGAATATTTGACAGTCCATTCCGTACCTTGACCAAAAAAAATTAGAGCAAATTTGGTCAAGGCCTCAAAGAAATAGCAATAGGCAATAGCTTTACCTAACAGAATGGGATTAGTGGTTTTAAGTTTCCTGGAAGCCTAACAGAGTAATTACATTTCACATGCAGTGCCTAAGTGGACTTTGATGATGGACTTAAGAAAAGCAGGTTTCAAGTTCAACTCTTGTCCCTCTCTAAGTCTTTGGTCGTTGGTCTTTAATGTTGTGTAAGAAAAATTATAAAAACAGAGAAGAGATGTTCAAAGGCCACTACTAGGTCCAGCCACAGCGTCCATAGTCTACGATTCCAGTCTTTAAAAATACCAGTTCTTAAAATTAATTGTACCCATTGCTATCAAAGCAATTTTTCTAAGATCAACGGTAGAGTCGTTTTTACAACAAATTAAAAATACAATTCTTTGTCCCCAAGGGACACATGACTTCAATAGGTAGAATGTGAGATTTTTTAAGTAGAGATCTTGGTGTTCAAATTTTTGGAATTGACAGGATTGGATATGAGTATGTCAATCCGCGGTATCTGATAATCACACTAAATCCAACTAATCTAGAGATGAGCGGTGTTAATATCAACCCCAAAAAGGGGAAGCTCTCATAGCATCTATTTTATCCATTTATAAGGTTCGGACTCGTGATCCTACTTAATACTAGTATATTATGAGATTGAAGTTGATAAATAAGAAGGAAATTGAAGAAGAATAACTAATTTGTATAGTGCTACTGTTATCAAAAAGGAAAATATAGAAGATCTTTGAGTCCCAAATTAAGATTTTCTAATTTGTAGTTGAAGATGTGCCGACCAATCAATAAATACATGGACACAAGGTAGGGAGATATGATGAGATGTAAGAGATCCAAAAGTTTTGGGTGTTAGGTTAGGTATTGGCATTTCACATTTGAAAACTATATATATGAATATCCTAATTACTGCTATTTATTGAAAAAATTATAAACTTATGGCCAGAAGAAGAGAGGATGATGATCCAATGGATCTGGAAGATGAGCTGGAGACAAAGCAACGTGCATATTTTTTAGATTGTTTGGGATTTAGGGGTTTCCAACTTTCCATCTTTCATATCTTTTACAAGTTTAGAGGATATTAAGGATTTGATTTCATTTCTTTTTCTTTTCAATCAAAAGGATCACATGGCTAATTTACCCCCAAAATTTATAAAAATTAAAACATCACATGGCTATGCTAGTTTGTCCTAATGCTATAAGTTCTCTGTTTCCACCCAACTATATTTATAAGCATGTAAGCCTTTGGTGGTCACTCATTACTTGAGTTTAGGTAATCAGAATATAGTGGCAATATTATAGGTAATTTGACTTGTTTTTTCAAATAAACAAATGATGTAGTAGCAATATTGTAGTGTCTTTTTTTTCCCCGATTTCTCAAGATTTAAAATTTATTGGAAACATCAAGAATAATCCAATTTACATGTATATAGTGTAAACCATTAATGGGTTTTGATGATTAAGTTAACATTGCTTTTGGTTCTAAAAAAAATTGGATTGATTAAGTTACTAGTAGAAAAGTTATTTGCACTACCATAAACCACACTACTATACTAACTACATCCAATGGTTGTTACTCAAATCAAGTTCACATCCAACGGTTATAAATGATAGTGTTAAGAGTGGTGTGCTTAGAGTTAGTACGCATAGCTTTGTCCGGTGATAGAGTATATGTTAATTTAAATGAAAATCAATATAACTTTTACAAGTAAATACACTTTCGATATTAACTAGAAACTCTTTTTTCATCTTCTTATCCTTGTAATTTATAGACAAAATTTTATAAAATAGAGTATTATAATGTTTTTCTTAATATCTTAATTGAAGATGATGATCATAAGAAAAATTTCTAATTAATCCCCTCAATGTGTACATAAACAATAAGTACATCAAAAAGTCTACAACAGTTAATTAAACAAAAATGTCCCAAAGAAAAAAAAATAATCAAAATAAATAAGTATAACGATGATCATGCAAAATAATAATGAATTAAATAAACAACAGCAAAAGTCCACTCCAATCATTCGCCTAATTCTGAACTCTAATCTGTACTAAACATTCAACGTCGAACGTGGCAGCTGCCGCGCTTTGCCGGCGGTGAAGGACTCACCACCTCTTCATCGTCAGTAGTACCGGCCGAGAATCCATCTCTTCGGTCAACGTCAATACTAATTGCTTCTTCCTCAGCAGGCAAATTCAAGTCAAAGTCACGTTGACTTTGGCTCGACGATTTAACACCATCGCCGCCGCTGTTATTACTGTTGTTAATATTAGTGCTACCACCACTACCGGTAGCAGCTTCGTAGTGGCATCGCTTGTGTCCTCCCAAGGCTTGACCGGACGAAAACGTCTTGTAACAGATTGAACACGTGTGAGCTTTGCCACCTTGGTTTAAAGGGGGTGAATTCGTAGCCACCGTGGCAGCAGTAGTGGCGGTGGCGTTGGGTTGTTCATCGGCTCCACCACCGAGTTTCCGGTGACTGGCTTTGTGTCCACCTAAAGCTTGATAAGAAGGAAACGCTTTGTTGCAAACTGTACACCTGTAACTATGAAGAGAGTTTTTGGGTGGTGCGGCGGAAGGGGTGGGTCTGGTAGCGGCGGCGGCGTTTCCCTGAGCTAGCATGAGGAGGCAAAGAGCTAAGTATTCTTCTTCCGTAGGTGGGTTTTCGATTCTGGGTCGCTTTGTTCGTTTCCTCTTCGTCCATGGCTCAATAGAGTGGAGGTCAATATCGTCATGATGGAGCAGAGGAGGAGCTGAAGTTGGAGAATTCAACGTTTCAAGAGCCATAATGAAAGAGATGAAATTTTCGAATGTTTTCTTCTTTTTTTTTCTCTTGGTGTTGGAGTGAGTGTTTCGAGTGAACAACAAGGAAGGATTTTTATATGGGAAGAAGAGAGAATATTAGAAAGATTCTATGATTGAAGGAAAGTGGGGAGAAAGAGGGAGGGAGACTTTGCAAAAACAGTTGAAGAAAGTTTACTCTCTGTCTGAGATATGTTCGCACGTTTGAGAGTGAAGTGAGGTTTGGGTTGTAAGTATTATAAGTAGTTATAAGCAAAAAAGGCTTGTCTTTAGGAACGTCAAATGAAATATTGGGGTGAAAATTCGGGGTTTGTCTGCAAAATGGGTGACTTTATATATACACGACTGTTTCCAAGTCAATATCCAACAGCTTCTCAAATTTTCTTGCCTTTTCAAGTTATAAAAACAACACACTAGACTCAAGAGCAGTGATTTCAATATTAAATACCAAATATTGCTTTTTTTTTCTTCCTACTTGGCATCCAGAGCTTAGTTCTAAGTAATCAGAATTCGATTGTGTCACGTATATAATACTGTGTATGCAAGGTTTCGAGTCTAAGATATGTTTAAACTGGAACGAGTCGGTTACTACTAAATTCAACCATGCGATTGGTATTTCCAAAGTCTACCAATAACGAAAATAGTTATTAAGAGAATTTCCTCATATGATCAGTCCAATAATAATGTTGGATTCCAGACTAATGTGAACCCAATGTAATTACCGTTTTCAGCCGGATGTAAACAAATCCTCTATATTGGGGTGTGTTTAGCATTTGCACTATGTCTATGTTACATGGCCATGGCAAAGCAGTAGTGATGGGAACTTGACTTTGTTTATTCGGTGGTGTGATCTTTTTTGAGATAGAGTGGCGTGTCACTTGGTAACCGCGGCTGGTTGGTCAGTCAGTCTTCTGGAAATTACATGGATCGTTCTAATCCGAACCCCACGTGTCGATTAACTGGTGAGTAATGATTGGGGCGATCGAGCCACGAGAAATGGAAGCAATGGGGTAGGCTAGCTGCTCCTGCTCTCGACATGGACCACTAACCGTGCCACTAATTAGCTCAGCCCATTTCCAAAAGATATGTGGCTTAATTAATATACTACCAATAAGCACCAATCGTGATGAGACGTGGCTAATACAAATTTTAGGCCATACCCCAACTGTCCCATAATATTGAACTGTTTTAATCTCGGTCGTTATCTCTTTACTTAACAAAACTACTCAGATAGTTTTCTCATTAAGTTCATAATAATCTACCAATAGGGCAACTTGCTAATAGATGATATTGATAGCAAGCGAAAGTCAAATTAAAAGGATAGGCCATTGTAAAAAGCCTTTTTAAAGGATTCAAAGGATCTTTAATGCAAAGAAGAAAAGCGGGTATTCAAAGAATGTTACCACTTCTTGGTATTGAGATGCATATGAAAGAGATTGCAGTATATATAAGTCTAACGCGTAATAAATATAATATATTGTTTTTGGTTTGAAGGTTTCTTATACTTTATTATTATCACTTGGTACGATTTTGAGTACAAAGTGCTAGAGTTGGCAGCTCATACCAAGTCAATGATGCTAACAATGTTGTTGGTTGTTGCCGACGAGTTAATCATTTTCAGATCATGGCCGGCCGCCATGTTATTATCCTCTAGCTACTACTTCACCATATGGCAGCCATGATGTGCTACTACTATCGAATCAGAAAACAAGTGAACCGGGGTTGAGGTAACCATTGTGTCACAACATATTTGTCCATATACATCCCAATGAATTAATATACTTTATTATTAGTAATTTTTCCTCAAGTCGAGATGGTTAGATTGGGTTGAGTAGAAGTTTAATGGCGTAAGGTCTCGAATTTGAGTTTTTTGAATGGAAAAAAATATTGTACGAGCTTCTTCATATTTGAGATTCGACACGACTCTATTCAAAACTAGTCGAAACCCAATGTGATTACCATTATACTCCAATTCAATACCTCACTTTCCTTATGACCAAAAAAAAAACTCAATCACTTTCCTAGTATGTGTAATATATGTAGAAAGAAGATTATTGGATCATTGGATAAGACATGGGCCTAAGTATACTACAAGGCCTTTCAATTTGGGCCATGGATTTTGAACTACATATTGGGTTTCTCCTAATTATAATTTATAACTAAGTTAACGCCAACGGCCCCGTATTTGGGTATCCTTCTTCTCCTTTCGTTCTTCTGAAATTTTAATCAAACAAACGAAGTTCTTAGGTTTTCACTGTTTACACCGGATTTGATTTGCTTTTGTGGAATTTGAAGCTCCAATTTGTTATGGATCCGAAGAACATAGGGGAAATAGTCAAGTAAGTTCTTTTAGCCCTTTTTCTTTTTTATTACTATATTTGCAGGGGATTTCGCTGGAAAAATTAAGCTTTCTATCGAAACTGAAATATTGTTTTGTTTCAATTTTATAACTTTTGCAGGCATTTGGAGACGCAGAATGAGTTCCTAACAGAAACCCGCTCATCAATTTCTTATGAAGTGGAAAAACTTCTGGTAATTTTCTAACTCCCTTTCTTTTTATCCTTCTTTTTTTATCGTAATTTACGATTAAAATAACTAAGTTTATTATATTGTTGCAGGTAGAACAAGAGATGTTGATGCGTAAATTCTATGAAGTTATGCAGGCCCACAATCAACATAAACAGGTATTATGTCTTTCACTTTTCTTAAGAAAAAGAAACCTCAATTTTGAATTTTGCATACATTGATTGATTCACGCCCCCTTTGTGTTGTTTGTTGTCTAATATTAACACTGGGTTTCATTGAACAGAATGAGATTAACGATGGATTTTCAGACAAAAAAGGAAACAATATGCAAGGAAGATGATGAAAGTGAAACAGGGGAGGAGAATGTCACTGCTTTGAACAATAGTGAGAATTCAGAAAAGCTTGCTTGCTGTAATATCATTTAACTCTAAATCTTTTTTGTGGTATTAGAGTTTCCCTTTCTCCCTTTGTGCACTGTGATCATATTTTTCAACAGCACGTTTATCTTTGTTTGTGCATTGAATTGGTTTATTGATGAAGGAATTGTCTCTTATTCAGAACTCAAAGCCTTTCCAATTTTAGAATGAGAATCTGTGCATATAAAGATGTTTTTCACTGTCTACAACCTGGATTCCAGACTTCCAATAACTGAATCTTGATTTACCAGTTCTGTTGTTGAACACTATTGTACACGAATTACTTGTCAGGAATCATTGTTAAATTATCAGACTATAGCCTTGAGAAACTTTTATTGAAAATTTGGAATAGGAGATAACCTTGCAACTTGAGTTGGCCAAAATTTAAGTAGCACAGGGACAGGGAAGTCTGCAATGGGCAATAGTAGTATGAAATATGAATTATTTGCCTGAAAATCATAAAAAGTGTTCGCCTCGAAACTGCACCACGAATTGCAACTTACAGTCACTTGCTCTTCCAAGTGAAGTGATAAAAACTCTTGATGAAGGGTAAAACTTGGCCGGCCCATTTTTCTTTGACTGCAGTAGCTGATTAATTTCTCATGGTAAATGACACAATTAGCAAGTACTCCTTTAGCCTAGACTTGGATGTTAATACGCAGTTAAGAGAGATAAGAGATCACTAAGCAACAACAAATCAGAGTGGCGCAGCGGAAGCGTGGTGGGCCCATAACCCACAGGTCCCAGGATCGAAACCTGGCTCTGATAAGAGTGGCTTTCCGTTAGAATTCCCTTTTTGAGTTTTTTTCCTCCTATAAATAAATCTACTCTTAAGAATCTAATACAGAAATTTTGTCAAAAAAAAGAAAAAATATACAAAAACATTTTTGGAGATGTCTGGTTCTCATGATTCTACACAAGTCTAAAATCCTCTTATAATCCCCCCCACACCTGCGGGAGACTTAAGCTTTAAATTTTGGTTTCAAAACCAATCACCAAGGTTCAAATGAAGTTCAATTTTTATTTTTGAAAACTCACATTGCTTTACTGAATTAGTAATAATACTGTAATAGACTGAGACACCAGCTCACATCAGCTATACAGGTTTCTTCTACCACTCTACTACAATGGAGGACTTTCAATCTCTTAAATCATGTAAATGACAGATTAGTTATCTGATACCTATTGGCCAATATAAATCATTGAACATTTTAGGCATCTTGATGAACACATAGACTTTGATTGAAAAAAGTTGAAAAAACTAAGCATTACTAGCTATTTTCTCAGGAATCCAGCAAAAGGATAATACTATAAGGTAAACAAAAGCGAAAAGATATACTCATCATGATTAAAGCAAAAGGGCAATACACATATATGGAGAATCAGAGTCAGAAGGTGCAAATTTGTGCATTGGATGGATATCCCATTACTACAATAGTTAGAGAGACAAAAAATTATTAAGTCCTACTTGGTACATTCATTCTAGTTAACTAATCACTAAGAATAAAGCAAAAGGCAGTCAAATTAACCTTGGAATCAGACCCCAGGAACCCTACATTGTACTGCAAGATACACAACAATCTCCATTCTTTAGCTGAGAACAAACCGGCACTGAAGGAAACCTGAAACAAAAATTATAAAGCATAATGTAAATTAGAAACCCTCAAAAGAAAGCAAGGCAAAGGGGTTATAATTTATAAACTTTAATTTAAAAGACTTTAGTATTAGGAAAAATTACTTGGGTCAGCATTGATGATCATGGCAGTGCCTCCAAAACTACAAGTTCCTCCATTTCTCTTTGTTTTCTGCCAATAGCTATTGAAAGCATAAGAAGCATGAGCAACAATGGTATCTGGGTAAAAACAGCTCCCACTAGGCATAATCTCTTGACAATCAGCACCGCCTTCACCACAAGCATAATCCATGGCTTCCTGCAGAGTATCAGCAGGAACAGTAGGTTTCGCCACACACCACAGCTTTTGCACCACCCCCATCTGTGGTGCCGGTGCTGAGTCATCAGCTGGATTACAAGGAGGCAAATAGAAACCGCTTGGTGGGCTGGCGGGAACAAAGGGCGGAGACGGCGGCAGCTCTGGAGCAATGGGGAAGGAAAATGGCGGCGGAGAATCGCCGGGGATGTTAAATGGCGGTGGAGAAGTAGTGGGGTATTGTGGAGGATGGGGTTTTCTGGCTACATTTGCAGGAACAGAGAAGCCAATAGATGAATGGATGGAAGATGGAGAGATTTCTGGTAAAGGGGTTGGTCTAGCAGGGTAGGGTTTCACAAGCTTGGAATCCATGACTGAGAGCTTCCTGCTCATGGGTCTTTTCGCTTGTTGACTATAAACTATGAGATTGACCTTTTTAAGCTCAAAAGATCCAAACTTTTTCAAGAAATCCAGGTGGGAAGTGAAAAAAGTCAGACTTTCATGTAAAGGAGACAAATTTGGAGGGTTAATGGAGTAAGTTGAGTTTGTTCTTTGCAGGAACTCCAGAAGAGGCCTAATGACCTTCTCTTTCAAATCCTCACTAAAAAAAGCAGAGTTTTGGTGCAAACAACTGGAAGAGAAAGCAGCTGAGACTTTGATATCTTTTTCCAAACCCCACCTTGTAAGAGAGTGATGAATATTCTTAAGAGATGGAAGCAAAAGACCCAAGCTTTGATCTTCATGATCCTTGTGACAGAAAAGAGTTTCACCCACAACAATGGTGGTGATCTTGATAGCTGGAAAGTGAGCTAAAACATGGAGCCTAAGCCAACTCTCAGCCTTCAGAACACTGCTAGAAACCTCACTGAGGACATTGCCAGCCACAGAAACTGCTATAGGAACATCACTGTGGGACAATGCATGAATAACCTCTGGAGTAGTAGTCTCATAAAGGTTAAGGTATTCAATAGATTCTTGACCTGCGCCTGAAAATAAAAGAAACATGAAAAAAACATTCAGAAGATGAAGGAGAATCAAAAGAACCCACATTTTGACATGAAAAAAGGAAACATTTTTGAAAAACTACTACTATCAAGTTTAAGGTTTTAAACATTATAAGTCTTTTAGAAGAATCAAAAGAACCCACATTTTGACATGAAAAAAGGAACATTTTTGAAAAACTACTACTCTATCAAGTTTAAGGTTTTAAACATTGTAACTTATGTACTTACCAGTAAGACCCAGAAAACAGAGAAAGCAAAAGCAAAAGATGAACCCCCATCTTCAACATTTTTGATTTTCCACAATAAAAGATCTGAAAAATGAAACTTGGGTTGGGAGTTGGGACGGAGTTGAACACTTGGGAACTCTTGAAAAAACTCTTTGACAACACAACACCCTTTGGTTTTTCTCACACTCCCTTAGCTCCCCTCCCTGTTGCAAGTTTATAGTAAGTGGGCTTTTTTTACTCTTTTGAAGTGTACAAAAGAAGCCATTTTGGTGTTAAAAGCCTAAAGAGGGGGGAGGGGGGGGGGGGG
>AWWV01014492.1:0-27249 GCA_001974805.1 Corchorus capsularis
ATCATTTCCTTCTACCCAAGTTAGAATTACTATAATTAGATTACATTTTAACCCCAATTTCGCCTTTTTTTTTGTGAAAAAAAAAAGTTTAGGAGTAGGGGTGGCTACCCCATCTCCAAGATTAGGACAAACCGACCTATTTTTGGGATTTACGGATCCATTGGACTTTCACCTGCGGCCTTTTCGGAATTTACAGATCGTCTACCAAATGGGAGACTACGATCAGCGGGATTCGAACCTAGGTGGGTACACGAAGAATCCAAACCTTAACCATTTGTGTCAACTCCCATTGACCCAATTTTGCCATTTTTGTTACATGGCAAAATTCATTATAATTCAAGATAAGTGTATAATTATACTCACTCTCTCTAAAGAGTTGAGATGGATAATTTTCAAAATGTTTGAAAATTACAAATAGAGAATCAAGGATCAATCTTCTTCTCTCCTAGTCCTATGACTAAAATGAGATAAAGACAATATGTCTTATTATGATGAGTTAGCACTTACCATTCACTTGATTATGAACAATCCCAGTCAATTGCCAGCTATCCTTTTTTCCAAGTAAAAATAAATAAATAAATACTTCAAATTCAATGGTGTAAATTTTGGGTCATTTTCTAAATTTTGTTTTTATCCCTCAAAATTGCCTAACAAGACCAAGAAATTAACCTCTGCAGAAACTTTTTGCCTGGCATGATTCATGGAGCATGAAAGTACCCACCAATCAGATGCTTCGCCCTGTTGCCAATCAATCACTTTGGTAAATTGGACGGATACAATAAAGCAAATCCAGATTGATGCCTGACTTGCTGCATCAAATTTCAGCCACTCCCTCTGTTGACTTCCCGGAAAATGGAAGAAAGGAAAAAAAAAAAAAAAAAAAACTTCCATTGTTGAGTCGCTTTTATGGAACAGAAGAAATTTTACTGGCAAATTTGACATAATAATAATTTGCTAATAATAATAAACCCAAATTCCCAAACACTTGGCCTAGTTGTGTAATTTGTCTGTTCTTAATATAAAGTGCCAAAATAATTCGTAATTTTCATTGAACGCCGACTTACTGTAGGGCCTGTGCTTTGCTTTAGTCTCCACTCTCCAGTATATATATTTGTCTGATTTTTTTTTAAATTAAAAGTTATTAATATTATTACTAATAATATAAAATGAAAAACCTTCTCATTTTTTTGCTACAAGAAATAAAAAATAAAATAAAATAAAACCTTCTCATGATTACAAGCAAACTCAAGATAATTAAAATAATTTAATCTCCAAGCGCTTTTTAATTTTTATATATTAATATTATGGTTTAATAGTATTAAACAACTCCAAAAGGTCTTGTCTTTTTTTTTGGTAAAAGAAAAGGTATTGTCTTTGAAGAAACAGCTTAAGATCATACGATTATGACCGTTGATTCTTCAAAATTGTCGGTCAATAGTGCTTATTTAGTCATTTTCCCCTTGTTTCTCCTTCATTTGCAGGATATAAAGAACATTTAATCAACTTTTTTTTTCAAATAAATAAATAAAATGTTATTCACTCTGAAATATTTGGGTTTCGTACCGATCGATAAGAAAAGTTGGGATTTTTGTCTCCCACTTATTGAAAATTCAACTTTTTCATCGTTGAAGTGTTATTTTGGGAATTTGATAGAAATGGGTTTCGTCCAACAAGAACCATGCCACATGTTACATGTACAATGGAATTTAATATGAACATGAAAAAAAAATGAAACAAAAAAAGAAACAAAAATAAAAATCCCTTTAAACTATAGTAGTAGACAAACATGTGCAAGTAATATATTTACTTATAGTAGTACAAGTTTGTTAGGATCAAATTGACGAGATGGCTAAGCAAATACTAACATATGGCCATATTTCGAATTGTATTGCCTAGTATTGTTCTACCTACCCCAAGAAGTTTGTAACAAAATTTTTGCCCTCAACAGTAATGCCCACATTGGCAGCAATAATGTTCAGCTGCTTGTCCTACCAAATGGACCAAGCAACTATAAGTTAAGGTCTTAAAAACTTCTTGTCTCACAAATTAAATTCATAAAGTACCAAAAAAGTTTTTATAAAATTACATACTATAATAAAAATGAGGTATCACATGTTTAACATTTAATAATAAAAAGAATAAAATAAAAGTATAAATAAAAACATAAAACTAAACATTTGAACCAAAATCCGATCTAAGAAATCAATTTTATGCAAATCAGATGTCTTTAACCAACAATCCAATACTTCTTATATCAAATTTTGAGTTCAAGTTTTATGAATATAAAACAGTGAACATTGTACGATTTTTATCTTTTTAAAAATCCAACATGACTCGACTTTGACGTAGTTATATTGAGACCCAATATGATCACCGGATATAGGAGGGACAATATCCATTTAACTATCCACACCTTGTAAGTTGTAACATAAAAAAAATTGCAAAATTAAACTTTGCATCAATGTAAAATGACATAAATGACCTTATCTTTAACTCAAAAGTATATAATAAGAGAAGATAAAGGAGGATAGGATTAGATGTTAAAAAAATATTAAAGTAAAAAAAAATCATTGAGAATGACAGTGCCCAAACTCTAAAAGCAAAACTTTCAATAAAAACATTAAACAATAATCCCAATGAAAATATAAAAACAAAAAAGAAAGCATTTTATAAAGGATAATATTGTCTTTCCAAAGTGGTGGTGTCCCATTTACAAATTGGAATGCAACAGAAAAAAAAGAATAAAAAAGCAAAGTGAAGAAAAGCAGAGGGCATTGGAGGAACGGGCGTGTGCATGTCCGCCAAAACAATGAGCGAAAGGGTCGGTGGATGGATCAAATCTTAGCAACAAAAAACAAAGCTAAACGTTAACTCATGAATCACTTTTTCTTTTTCATTTTATTTTTTTGGGATTAATTTTACAATCAAATCCATTGCCCCTGCAAATTTATGAAATTCTTCTCGTACATTTTAAGTTATTCCCTTAACAAACTTTTGCATTATTATTCTTATTTATAATAATTATATTGAATTATGTAGATCAACAACAATTTCCAACATGCAATGTTATAATTGTGCATAATTGAATGTCACCATCTCTAGTCATCAAATCAGGGACCAACCATCAATGGAACCAACTAAGGAAAAAGATTAAAAGCAAGATCCCCAAATAGGAAAACTTAAATTTTATGGTTTTTGTTATTTTAACCAATATATTTGATGGTAGTAGTAACAAATTTTGGAAGAAGGTTGAAGCATGAAATACCCATTTTAAGTTTGGATCATGGCTAATTTAAAAAAGTAGCCGGCATCATTTTGGATGCGGTATGGAAGGAAGATTACATCTCATTTTCAAAGTCTTTTTTGAGTTTTGAATATGATGCAAGTTTAGTGTTATTTTCCAAATTAATGGCAATGTCTACTTAAAAAAACCCTATTCTATCTGAATGGAAAGACTTTCAACCACGGAGTCTAAAAAATATGTTCCACCATAGGTAACTTTTATATTCAATTTCCTCCAATATATCATCTCTTCTCTTTTTCTTCCATCAACCTTACAATGAAAAATTTAACACCAAGTTTGTACGCTCTCTTATCCTTAAAAAACTTGATTCTCAGAAATATGAAAACAATATAGAATTTTCTCACATGAATTTAAATATGAAAACAATATAGAATCCTCTCATATGAATTTAATGGGTAACTAAAGATAATTGAAACACACTTATTGTCTCTTGTTGATCACACATTTTTTGTTGCACTATTTGATAAAAAAACTCATAATATATGAATGTTTCTTAGATTGAGTAGAAAAAAGAACTCAATGTTATTAAGCAAAATTTCAAATTTAAATCTTATGAATGAAAAAAAAAAGTTAGTATTGAAAGAAGGAAAGAATTTATTACTACTTACATTAGTTTATTTTTTTAGTTAACTTACATTAGTTTATTTAGAATCAAAGTAGCTATCCAATACCACAAAGATATGCAAATAAAATTATTAAATAGAGTATGTGTAAAAATCGTTACATTCAATAGAGAAATTCACTTACTATCCATGAAATTGCCAAGAATTAATGTTAATGGATGACAAAATCAAACAAAAATACCAACAAAACAAATGACTCCATCATTTTCAATATTAAAAATCTCAAAATTTGATACGAGTTTACTTATATAATATATCCATCGAAAAATGAAGATACTATAATAGTTATGACCACATAGGAGTTCACCAAAAACCTCAATTTCCTTTTTTTATACTATAAATTATAAAATAAAATAAAATACAAATAAAAAAGCATCCCTGGGCTTTAAAGTACTAAAGTAGGCAAATGGCAAGGCAACAGGATTTAACGGGAACAAAGTTTTAATGAAAGATGTGCCACTGCATTTTCTCGATCCCGACGAAAGATAGAAACGCAAATTGGACGAAATAGGACATGATTTATGAACGTGGTCCAATTAATTTTCAGAAGTTATCCATGGTTATCTTCGTCCATTAATTATTCTTCGAAAAAGAACCTCCAAAGGCCAAAGTTGATTCTCTCTGCCTTTGCTCTTTAACTTCCCACGTGTCATTCCCTCACCATAACTTCTCCACCACCCCCACAGTGAAAAATAAAAATGAAAATTCCCATTTTAATTTTTAATTATCACAATTTTATAGTCAAATAAAAAAATCAATCAAAAGAAAATAAAAGAAAAAAATGCGGCTCTTGCTGACCTAAGCTACTTGAGGCATCCAGATCTTGCAGCAAAAAGAAGCTTCCCTGACTATTTTTAATACTGTTTTAGTTTTAGTTTTATTTTTATTTTATATTTCCTTTTTCTTTTTTGTTTTCAGTCTTAACTTTGCTTTGCATTTTTTTTGCAAAGAGTCGAAAAGAGAAAGGCCAAAGTATTCCCACAGAGATGAATTTAGAGAAAGAAGAAAAGAGCAGAAGAAGAAGATCTTCGACCCAGAAATTTTCACAATGAGAGCTCATCATTTGAGCCTCTTTTTCATTTTACTCTCATTGTCTACATCAACAACAAAAAGTTCTTCTTCTTCTTCATCTTCATCATCTGTAATTCAAAATTTTATCATCATTCATAGAAGAATTCTACACCAACCATTGTTTCCAGCAGGTTCAGCGCCACCGCCAGGGACTGATACTTCCTTACCACCGCCGTCACCTCCTCCACCGGACAGTCCAGCTTTTCCAGACCCAAGTCAGCCATTCTTCCCTGAAGTCCCTTCAGGGCAAACCCCAGATCAGAACCAACAGACAACACCGCCTGCCGCACCAACCAATGGCTCAATCCCAATCCCAACCGCAACGCAACCAGCCAAACCGACTAAAAAGGTTGCAATTGCAATCTCCGTCGGGATTGTCACGTTGGGAATGTTGTCGGGACTTGCTTTCTTTTTGTACAGGCATAGGGCTAAACACCCTGGAGAAACGCAGAAGCTTGTTGGCGGGAATTCAGAGAGATTTCAGGAAGATTCCAGAGTTCCGCCGTCGAGTTTTCTTTATATTGGAACCGTGGAGCCAAGTAGGAGATCGGTGAGTGAAGTGAATGGCGGAGCAGCGAATGGTTCGCCGTATCATAAATTGGAATCAGTTAAGAGATCCGATCGGTATCGGCCGAGTCCTGAATTGCAGCCATTGCCGCCGTTGGCTAAGCCTCCTGCAGTTGAGAATTCTTCACCGACGGCAATGTCTTCTTCATCTTCTTCCTCTGTTTCAGATGAAGAGAGTCAGGGGACTGCTTTTTATACGCCGCAGGGCTCAACTATTAGCAACGAAGAAGGGTATTATACTCCGGTGGCTCGTCCGATTAATAGCAATTTGGTGAAGAATGATATGAATGGGAATAATACTAATTCTGTTCCTCGTTCCAAAAGAACGTCTCCGAAATCAAGGCTTTTAGCTGCTTCACCGGAAATGAAGCATGTCATTATACCCTCAATAAAGCAACAGCCGCAGCACCACCAGCCTTCTCCTCCTCCTCCACCGCCGCCACCTCACCAACCAGCGGAGCAGGGAATTACTTATGCAAAAAGGCCAAAATTCTCCGCCCCACCGCCACCTCCAAACATGGCACTACTTCGATCACTTAGTAGCAAAAGTTCGTCCCCACAAAGAACAAAAGCTCCACCTCCGCCACCGCCTCCTCCGCCGCCAGCAGCGGCAGCAGGGCTGTCAATACCAAGGACAGTAAGGCCTTTAGAATCCAATGTGTCCCCAAAACCTGCCCAAGTGCTGAAAAAGCAAGAATTGAGGACCCCAAGTCCCAGAAACAGTCCAGGAAGCATGACTAGGAAATCCATGGAAGAGGTTAATTATAAAGGTGCGAGTTCTTCAGAGAAGACAGATGGGGATGACATGGATAGTGCAAAACCCAAGTTAAAGCCTCTGCACTGGGACAAAGTACGAGCAACCTCGGAGAGAGCTACAGTGTGGGACCAGCTCAAATCAAGCTCATTTCAGTAAGTGGTTAAATTAAACCTGTAAATTTCCTTTCTGGGTTGGGGTTTTAAGTTTCAAGTACAATATCTAATTTTTTTGGTTTCCTTTTTTTTTAAAAAAAAAACTTGTTTGCAGATTGAATGAAGACATGATGGAGACTCTTTTTGGCTGCAACTCCACAACTTCAGCTCCAAAACCAAAAGAACCAATTAGAAGATCAGTTCTTCCTCCTGTTGAACAAGAAAACAGAGTTTTGGATCCAAAGAAATCGCAGAACATTGCCATACTTTTGAGAGCTCTGAATGTTACTCGAGATGAGGTGTCAGAAGCTCTTTTGGATGGTAAGTTTCATAAGTATTCCTTCCTCTCATTCTTTTCCTTTTTCTACCAGAAATCTGATTCTTGGGTATGCTGGAATATTTATCTTTATATCTTTCCTCCATTTTTTCTGATTCTTCCTCTGTCTCATTCTTCTTTTGAGTGAGCTTAAGTTTTACACTTCTCCCAAAGAAACATGGCAATTGGTATCTTCCTGCTTGGGTCTCCATTTAAGAGCAAGCATTGAGATTGGTGTATATTGTAAACAACGTTTTAGCAGCCTGGTGTCATTTGCTGATAGGTTCATTTTGCACAATGCTTCAAAATGCATAAAATTAGATTTTCAGCCCCTTAAATTGTTAAATCTGGGTTGCATCTTTATTTAGATAATAAAAACAGAAACGAGAATTAAAGAACTTCATTAAGAAGTTATGATCATTGCACATAAATAGAGCAGGCGATATGAATTATTATTAGCCCATTTGTATAATTATGTTAGTTTTTGTCATGAATATATTAAACTTTGAAGGAAAGAAAAATAAACACTTTAAAGCTACAAGGGACAACCATGTTCTTGAAGGACCCATTCCTAACTCTGATTTATAAATTAATACTAATAGTTTTTATAATCTCTATCTTTATTAAGAATGTGTTTATTGACCTTCAAGTCTTTAAAAATGCCTTTACTCATTTCAAATCTTTGCCAACCTAAGCTTATTGCTCCACTCTGAAGATTTTTTATGAGCCATCATGTCCTAAAATAACTAAAAGAAGAAGTTAATCATTGCCCAAACCTTGAACCATTTTATCAAGTAATCTTATGTTAGAATACAGCTACTCTTGCTATGTCACTTCAGTCATGGGCCTTTATTTTGCAAATTATTATCTATTTTGTTCCTGAATTCCAATTTGTTATATCAATCCTTCTGCTTGCCTTAACAGGTAACCCAGAAAGCTTAGGTGCTGAGCTTTTGGAGACTTTGGTAAAGATGGCTCCAACAAAGGAGGAAGAAATAAAACTTCGAGAGTACAGTGGGGATATCTCAAAACTAGGATCGGCAGAAAGATTTCTTAAGCAAGTACTTGATATCCCCTTTGCCTTCAGAAGAGTTGAAGCTATGCTATATAGAGCCAACTTCGATACAGAAGTAAAATATTTGAGGAAGTCTTTTCAAACCCTTGAGGTATTACTGTCACAAGGCTCAATGCTTGTGACTTAAGTATCATTAAATTTTCACATGAAAATATTCTTGAAAAAAAAATCTGGTAGAGGCTCCTATGAATTCATTTCTGTCTATGTAATTTCAGGAAGCAAGTGAGGAATTGAAGAATAGCAGGTTATTCCTCAAACTACTTGAAGCTGTTCTGAGGACAGGAAACCGGATGAATGTTGGCACTAATCGCGGTGATGCTAAAGCTTTTAAACTTGATACCCTTTTGAAACTTGTTGATATAAAGGGAACAGACGGGAAAACAACGCTGCTACACTTTGTCGTTCAGGAGATTATAAGATCAGAAGGTGCAGATACTGACTCAACAAATGGAAACCTTGAAAACAAAATGTCCTCCAACATGAAGGAGGAGGATTTTAGGAAGCAAGGATTGCAGGTTGTGGCTGGGTTGAGCAGAGACCTCAGCAATGTCAAAAAGGCAGCAGGAATGGACTCAGACGTCCTAAGCAGTTATGTATTGAAGCTCGAAATGGGACTTGAGAAGGTCAGATTGGTTTTGCAATATGAGAAGGCAGATATGCAGGGGAATTTCTTTAACTCAATGAAGACATTTCTAAAAGATGCTGAAAAGGAAATTGCTAAGATCAAGGCAGATGAAAGAAAAGCTTTATTGCTTGTCAAAGAAGTTACTCAATATTTTCATGGGGATACAGCAAAGGAAGAAGCCCATCCTTTCAGAATCTTTATGATTGTAAGAGATTTCCTGTCAATACTAGATCATGTCTGCAAGGAAGTGGGGCGAATGCAGGATAGAACCGTGGTTGGTTCTGCAAGATCCTTTCGGATATCTGCAACTGCTTCGTTACCAGTTCTCAGCCGATATAATGTGAGGCAAGATGGAAGTTCAGATGATGAAAGCTTGTCTCCATGAAGTTGTGTGAATACAGGCCCTAAGAAAATCAAATTAGCTCATACTCCCACGGTTAGACTCTTTTTCCAGTTGAACCATCAGCACAAATATGTCTCATTTTCCATTACAAGCATGCAAAAGTATAATAATGAAGAAATGAAAATCATAGTATATCGATTCAATTTTCAGTTTCACATGGAGGCATAGCTGTTGGCTGATGAGATATGCCCCTTTCCATAAGGAGAATCTCATTTTTGCTCATATATGGTATAGTGTCCCCTGGCCAGGAACTATGTAATAATAAGGATGGATAGTGGGAAAATTTATGGGTACTATCATCTACATCCGGCAATGAAATGGATGTCCAAATGAAGAACATGCCGGTCCAGAGAAACAAACAAGCAACATAAATTTTTTTTGTCTACCTCAACACACAAGTTAATAGTTAAGATTCAAGATTTCTTCTTTTAGATCAGATCCCTATACAATTTTTAGTAAAAGAAGCATGTTTTTGGTATTACTTCATGCCGTGGTCTGCATTTATTTGACAATTACTAATAATATATCTATCAGTTTTGCAACATTGCTCTGTTTTGGACCTATCTGTTGTTCTGTTTCTCAATTCTCAAGTTTGATTTCCCATAAGTCGAAAGATTACTATATTTAGTAAGCAATCATTGAATATATGTTTTTTAACCTGAAACAACAAAAACACTCGCACACCATTAAAGGCTAATATTCATCAAATAAGTTCATATATTGACAGGATGAATTAAAAAACAGTTCCCATTTTTAATGAAGATGTTATGTCAGTTTTTTCCCCCCTAAAAGAGAACAAAAGGATTTACTACTACATTGATTTCTGGTGATGTCTATTTTCCTCCATTGCTTTTTTTGGAAAGATTGAAAGAAGTAAAAACTGTACAGAAAGCAATATATAACATTAGAGAAGGACAAGTTGATGGATGGTTTGTGTACATACGAAATACATTAAAAAGCATACATTCCACATGGTAAAGGACCAATCATGTTGAATTTTTGTTCTATTCCGACACAAATCCACCTGAATCTATGAAGTCTAGTGTCACTCCAGTCTGTAATTCCAATAAATTATTATAAATTAAAAGACAGGAAAGGAAGAAGAAACAGAAGTAAGCAAATATCATCACCCTTAAAATACTATGCCACCGACATTTTCAAACATATGTTTATTGTTGGAAATCATTGTAATGCATGCTTATGTAGCAAAAAAAATTGTAATGCATGCTTAATCAAAACAAGTTGATGCTTAATCAGAAAGAGCCAAATAATAAAAAGTTGACGATCAAAAGCAAACAAAACAAGTTGCTAAGGTTACTAAAATTGATATGCTTCATTTTAAGTGCCCATTCTTTGACAATGGAAACTCTTATATCATGTAGCAATTCGTTTAGGTGGAGATTTCCCCACAAGAATAATTGCTTTTGAATTGTTGAAAGGGATATATGTATATATCTTTTTTAATGAAATTGCCCTGTGTTTCTGGTGTGTGATTGCCTATCGTGGATCCAGCAACATCGTTAGATGTTTGATGAATTGTGACATCGATCATTAAACTTTTGTCCAAACAACCTGACAAAAATCCTTTCACAATCTCATATCTTTCAAATTGGGTCATCAAATTTAGGGTCCCCTATCTGAACTTTTATTAGTGATTAATGCCAAGCATGAAACACACCATTTTGAGATCTTAACTTTTTTTTTTTTGTTTTTTTACATCAAAAAAGGGGTCTCTTGGGCGTCATCGACCCCTGAGGCTCTGAGTCCGCCGCTTCCTCTTAAACCCCGGTGACTCCATGACGAGCGGGACACCTGCGGGCTGTAGTGGGGCGTGCCAAGAGTGGATCATAACACAAGGTGGAGAAAAACCTTGTGTTTACTCAGACTAGAACCCATGACCACGCTTGCAGCAAACCTTACACTCAGCAAATCTTAACTTTGTTTTATCATGACAAATATGTATATCAAGGGAACAAAGTTAAGTTATAGCTGATTTAAGGACACAAAAAAGGGTGAACTTCTAATTCTGTTTGTTCTCAATATATTTCTCACTAGTATTCTCCACTTGATCTCATCCTTCTTGCTTTGGTTCCTGACCTTTTCCTTGAAATTCCTGAAATCAAAGGTTGAAACTGGATATTAATAGCTGATTTATGCAAATTGAAGTAGTTATATCAGTGAAAAGATTGGCATCAGAAATAATAAGCACATGAGGTTAAGAAATTAAGTACATACATGCATAAAGGAACTCTGCACAAACTCGAATCGACACAGAGACGGGAGTGTAACTCTAATAGCTGCCACATTCTTTTGCAATGAACACAGCCACCGGGAACTCTCAACTTGCAACCAGCAAAATGGCGAACGAGTAATTCTATTCCTTTGCAGGCTGCATACTTGCAAGGTTTCTGGTCTTCTTTGAAATCCTTGTCGTGTGGACCAATTGTTTTGCAACCATCCCTGCAAATATGAACAAGAGCCTCCATTGCTTCATATAATTGAACATAGATCTTCCGATCATTTGCTTTTCTGATTCTCTCCTTTTGCATCTGAAATATGCAGTAACGTCAGAATGAATGATACTATAATACTTAAGATGGAATATTAAGCAGAATTGCAGAAGTTAATTGAAAATGAAAGAATAAAAGGAAGTCCCCTCTTACATTTTCTTCATCAATCACAGATTCCAAAAGTTCTTTTTCAAGTACTGGATGGCTCGTCTTCATGGCTTTCCAGCCTTCAGTTGCAGAAACAGCTTTGAAGTTCCTTAGGATCATACGGTGACTAATCAACGAGAGCCGAGGCGCATCACACAGCAATGCAAGCTGGAAAACATCAGCTACATTTTCTGTGGTAAGCAAGCCATTCTCTAGCTGCATTTCACAAATTTGCTTCAACTGAGGAACAGCAAATGCGTGTGACAGGACCAACAATTGCAGGGCAAATTCCTTCATATCTTCTTGCCCATAACTACAAATAGAATTAACGAATAATATAATGTCACTTTCACAATAATTTCAAAGTATTTGAAAGTGTCAAGTTTTCACACAACTGTATTCAACAAAATCTACAATGAGAAACTTACCGGGAAGAGTACAAGAATCGAATGAAAACCCGAACTGCATCTTCTGGAGCACCGCGGATTGTGATTGATCTCTTTCTACCAAAGCCTTTTGATCGTTTCAACATGCCTCTTAAGACAGGAGATGCCATGCTCTGTTGGCAGAATGCATTGAGTCAATGACTTGAAATTGCAAAAGGTAAAGATTCAAAATTTCAGGTTCTTGGTTAATCTCAAAGCATAAAATCCATTGATTCATAACATTAAACAGGAGACATATGTAATAGAGGAGGCTTACAAGGACATTAGCATGTGCATAGATGATGCCACCATTTTCAGTTTTAATGGTAACGTCCGACTCATTACCCCCATCAAAGAGGTTATCCCACAAATCCCTTGTGGCGGTCGGAACATAGCTGAATCCTCTTACTGGCAATGATCCATTCATCCTAAATAAACCCTTCTGCCCCCAATTTGTAGCTGGACCAGGTAGCGGCGGTAATGGAGGCGGCGCCGCTGGACAAACATTGACGGTAGCTTGCTGAGGTTGCTTAGTTCTAGTATTTTCCATTAAACTTCCCTTATGCAGAATTCAATAACAACAAGACCCAGACTTTTTTTTTTTCTTTTATCAAATCTGTAAAAGATTGAAATAAATAACAGAACTTTGATAAGTGACTCTAGATCAAAAGCATCCATTTGTCATAATTTACATACATTTGACTTTGACAACTTTAAATCCAAAATCAGATGAATGCTAAACCCATTTTACATAAAGCATACGATTATAAACACCAAGAACTATTCAGGTTTTAATCATCTCTATCGTTTCCCCTCTAATTTCTCTCATGAGCATTATTAAACAAAAATTAACAAAATAGTCATATGCCATTGTCAAAACTAGCCAGTAATTCATGAAATTGAAGAATTAAAAAACATGGGAATTCAGGTAACTATCTAAAATTTGGAAATGTGTAATCAATATAAAAAATCAACTTGTTTCTCTCCAACATTCTCTAATGAAATGAAATTCGGCAGAAAATAAAGAGAAAAAGATGAATTACATACCCTTTTCCCCCTCTTTTGCTTATCTTCTTCACGGGAATTATTCAAAGAAGATAAGCAAAAGGGAAAAAATTGGAAATGACGACGATCACTTCGTTAAATCGTTCCCAGTTTGAAAAAAAGGTCCTGATCAAAACAAATAACCACCAATAACCACCGCCAGATTTTATTCCTCCGTGCTAACAAAGACAACCGCCAACACCGACTTCCACCGCCTCCGCCACCGTCGTCAGCTCGGGTGACAGAGGTTACACCGACAGAAACAACGAAAGTAAGAGAGAGAAATTTAAAGGTAAAAAAATTAGATTACGAATTCGAAAATCAGTTACTCTCTAAAATCTAAATCCACTCTGTTCCGAACAAATAATGTTCTGTCATCAGACTCAAACATCCTAAAAATATCCAAAACAACACAATGCATGATTCCTCGCTTACTCAATTCCACGTCATTTCCTACTCATTTCCCACACGCGCTTAATTTCCCGCGGTTTAACTGTTTTTTAACGGTCGTTAAAGTTTCCATCTTTCTTTTCTTTCTTCTTCTTTTTTTACAGTAACAGGCTAACAGCTAAGCTAACGGTTTCCTGCCTGACAAAATGGTCGGCGGATGCTGCCATTTTAATTTGGTTCGTTCATTAGCTTTTGACGGTATGGGCTTTGGGGTGAAAATTGATTTACTTATATAGAGCCTAAGATAAAGACGTTTTGGACATTATTTTCATGTTTTGGGTTTTGTTTTCTTCCTTCAATGAATCCAAACTTTCGGTGTAAATTAATGTGTGCCGGTGAGAGTTGAGTTGGTTATGAAATTGACACAAGGGGTTCATGAATTCATTTCATCATTTCTCACTAAATTGATTAAAATCTTTGAACCGTTTGTTTTATATATGTGGTAGGTAAATAATTGTTTTATTGGATTCATGGAACTTGTTTTGTGGTTAAAGATGAGATTAATTATGGATTAGGAAATTTTTTAATGGTAAATTTTGATGTTGAGCCGACTCTTCCTTAACATAGGTTGGAGCCGACTCCAAGACATCACAATCCTCCTTGTATCTATCTTTTATCTCTTTGTGTATAAATCACCATCTTTCCTTCCCACTTGTTACAGAATAGTAATTTTTAATCAGTTGATGACAACCCCAATTTGACAACTTTGAGTTGGGTTTTGATCCCTTTGACAATGAAGTATTGAACTAATTGCAAAAGAGACCTTGATTCAAATGATTTAGTAGATATTAGTATATTATTATTACATCACAACTGAATAATCACTACATATCCAAACATTTTATAAGAGTGTGGTGAAACTTTGCTACTCATGAACATGATATTGAAATGGACTACGAGATAGCCCTCTCATTTCCCATAATTCCATCTCGTTCACCACTGGGGTATCCCCTCGGGGACGATAAATGATTATATGTTTTTTATTAATCAAATATTGGGCCAATAAATGAATGGGTTCTTATTCAATTGACTTAGACAAGCCTATAATTGTCAAGCTCTCTCGTGTTGGTTTTTTTTTTTTTTTTTTTTTTTTTTTTTTTTTTTGAGCAACTCTCGTGTTGGTTTCAATTAATTATAAACTCTCTTGGTGAATATTTGACCTACAAATATAGATCTTGATCATTAATTGATTGGATTTTAATCACTGGCAGTTGTGACAAGGTTCAAGATACTAGGGACACAAATGGTGACAGAGTGCACATGCTTAAAGATTTGAGATAAATAATCAAACCTTATCCTTGCTTTGGATCAACAAAATTTTAATTGCATTTGCTAGCTCTATATATAGTTGTAAGAATATTCAATACCCTTTGGTTCCTTGGATTATACCCCCCAACACATTTGTTAATAGCAAGGCTTAGGCATTAATTTTGGTCAAGATAGGAATTCAATTCATGCATTCAAAGACAAAGTGAAAGGAATACTGTTGAAAATCAGAATATCAACTATCAGCTCCTTTCTATGACAAGGAGAACTAAAAAGGAAGAAGAAGGGCCGAAGGAGAAACAAATTTGTCAATATGGGCTCATGAAGTACAACTCGAAAAAATGGGCTCGTAAGTGTTTGATTTTGAAGGCGTTGAATGGGCTATCTATGGCCCATGATCAAAGCTGCGTGGCCCAAAATATGGGCCCAAAAACTGAAATTGGAAAATGGCGTCGCCCGGACTCGAACCGGAGACCTTCAGTGTGTTAGACTGACGTGATAACCAACTACACCACGACACCATCGTTGCATCAGTCTTGTAAAAATCTTAAAAGTACTTTACTTAGAAGGATGTAGACTTATTAATAAACTCATTCTAGTTTATGCAATTTCCGTGCCTATTGGCAAAACATTTGCAATGGTTAAGGATTTTGTTTTTCCCATTTACAGAGGATCATTAGAAGGATTACTTCAAAATTTGGCAATTGGTAAGGTTAAATCTTAGACCCATTTTATTATGCTATATATGTAATGTATTGAATAAACCCATGTCAAAATTGCCTATGAAAGTTAATTCTACGTGTCATTGCAACTGCACTATCCAACTACATATGTTTGATCATGTCTGACCATAATAATTAGACATAACTGTCTTGATTTCGAGAGAGTAGTATATAGCTCGCAATTTCATGAATGCAATGCAACAAAAACAAAATGAAAAGGACATTGTTAGTATATTGGTATTGGAACCATGATTTTCCCCACACCACACTGAACAACTCAGAAATTTTTTTGTTTAGTACCAAACCAAAACATCGACATATCCATAGTCAAAGTTAGTCTTGGGAGTTCCCAAGAATTTTTCAGTCAAAGGTTTTTAGTCCTCAGCACTAAGACCCAAGCAAAAACAAACCACCACCCACCACCTCACCTCTCTTGCAGACTGCAAAATCAGTATATAAATATAGTAAACTAAATTCATCATTATTGTTAATAATTTTTTTGGCAACTCTTCGTATATCCATATATATATATATATATATATATATATCTGTAGTTACATCGAGTCCAGATTAATTCGGAGTTGAGTCGTGTTGAGTTCAGATTAATTCGAAATTGAGTCGTGTCTTTCAAATGGAGGAAGCTCTCCCGACACATATATGTTTTTAATTTGTAAGATTCGAACACGATACTTTGTTTAATGCACATTGAACTTAACCGAACCCAATAGGGGTTAGTCATTATTACCAATAATAATAATAAAATACTAGCATTAATTTTTTTCAATATTTTTTTGTGCGAGGAATATTGGATCTTGATTAATTCGGGATACAATAATTTTGTCATCTAATTGGGAGAAACTCTTCTAACACATGTTTTCTTCATTCACAAGCTCAAACACAAGACCTTATTTAGGAACATTCAGTTCATTCTACTCGATCCAATAGACGTTAGTCATTATTGTCAATAATAATAACATAACATACTATAGTATTAGTAATATTTTTCTATAATTAGTGGGAAAGGAAGGCTTTAGGGTTTGGGGGGCAAAGGCCAAAGGTGGTGGGAAAAAAGGGCAAAGGCAAAGGGGTTTTGGATAGAAGAGGAGCGTCTTCGTCTTCATATCTTCATATAAAAACCAGACTGGACTCTGAAAGAGTGGTCCAGCCTTTCGCACGTGAAGACGCTCCTCCCCTCTTCAGTCTTCCCCCCACCCCTGCAATTATCTTCACGTGTGTTATCATACCAACTATCAATATGCTTTTCTTTGGCTTTGGCTTTGCCATGCCCTTTTTTCTTCTAAAAATCTCTCTTAATATTAAACAAAATCGTGGGTCCTTTATGTTATTACTCATGCACTCTACCATTGGGGCACAATGTAGCCTTTGCTTTCCACATTTTTGAGCAAATGGGTATATAAATTTTGTTCCCAATCCTCCCTATATATATAGGGTTAATTTAATCTTATGTTGGACTTGACCCCAACCCAAATCTAAAAAAAGTTTTTGTCTTGGGTTGAGGGAAAACAATATTGGAAACTCATCTAACTTTCAAGGGTGGTTCAAAGTTTATACTATAGATCATGCTATTTTGTGTTAGATGGCTATTTTTCTTGTCTAACTAAAGTAAATTGAAGAATTAGAATTAAACTTTTTGTGCTCTAAGGATGAGGGACATTAATATTCATAACTTTCAACCATGCCCTCTTTAGTTAGCTGCCAAAAATTATATCAATGCTACTTGTTCCATATGCATGCTTCAATAGAATAGGCGATATAGCATTTAAAGAAGAAAAAAATTAACAGCTTGTATTTTAGTTTTTTAATATCTTTCAACCCTTATTCTCAATTAGCTATACCAAATTCACATAAATACATTTAATGGTTGCCATGCTTCATAACATGAAATCTGCATGTTCATTAGAATTTGTCCCCCACCAAAAATTTGATACTTTTATGGTATTGTAAAAGCAAATGAAAGAAAGAAAACAAAATTGAAAGAAGCATTATTCTATATGCAACAACATTTATATTTTTGGCAATCAATATCTTTTAGTATTTCTCTGAGTTTTCTGACTATGAAGAAAGGGGTTAGTACTTAGTACTTAACAAGCAATTTAACCAATAATATTATTTTGACAGTGCCAGTTTTTGGATCTTGTGTCCCTCACTTAATTTCATTTATTTTACTTCACTGTTTACTTAGAAGAATAAAATAAGACTAAAATGGCCAGAAGCACTTGCATTTCCCTCCTCTTGAAAAGAATTCACTTTATTCTTCATGGGGCTCTCTGCTCAAATCTTGTTGCCACATTCTTATATATTAAATTCCCACTTCAAATTTAATAAAGTTCTAAGTAATCCAAATGTCTAATAAGTCAAAAACATATTAGGTTGGAGTCTCAATTGCTTTTAAAAATTTTAATTTATTATGATAATCTAAGGTCCTCAGAAAACTGCAGTAAGCCCATCTGACTATTCAAACAACTCTTACTGTATTAAATAAAAATAAATAATAATTTATATGCTATAGTATAGTTATTTTATTTAAGGTTTTGGACCATCATTACAGCATGTGTATATACATTATATATATACAGGTAGATATAAGACAGTATTGAGATTTCTTGCTAAGCCTATATATATCTAAACTAATTTGTTCCATAGGGAGAAAAAAATAGTACTAAAAAAGATGGAGCAAGGTGGCTGGCTATATATATATATATATTTCATATATAGTAGCCTACAAGGAGGAAGATATCAATAAGAACAAGGAATTTAATTGATTAATTAATTAATTAAATGGATATAGCTAAGCTTATAAGCTAGGTGCAAATATATTGAAATAATGGAAGGTAATTATAAAAGCAATGTAACCTTTTAGGTAATTCCATTTATGTTTTTTGTTGACTTGCTACCTGGATTCAGGAACTATTGCCATATTCTACTCGTTTACAGCTGTTATATATGGAATATTAATGAGATTTGATTCATTTTGAAGATTGAAATTTCTTCACGAGCTTATAGTAGAAATGATATCTGTTCAGTGTTTACTAGAGTTGTACCATTGCGTCTGCCTAAGTACTAGGAACTCTTGACAATTTTGATCTCATAGTTTTTTATTTAAGAAAACATTACAAACAAATTACTTAGATGGCTTTAGGCCAGACTAATCTCATGGCATCGGATTAAAGAAGCGATGAAATTCCTGATGGAGGAGTGTCAAAGATGTGCAATCCCAATTCCAAATGATCAAAATGAATGGCCATCAAGCATTGATTATGATTTGGGATTTCTAATTTGATTTGAATTATGGGACATAGATGTAACTATGATTAAAACGAACTTATCAACGATAAAATATTTTTAGCACGAACCTCTTGATATAACGGTATTTAGTAGGTACCAGAGAATTTACCTCATATGAAGTCAGACGCGGCGCCGTGACGTTTTGTCATTTAAAAAAAAAAGTAAAGAAAGCTCTTAATCTCTAAAATGGGACTAAATCTTACCAATCCTAATCTAAATACATACAGCTGTAGGAATACATTTTTGTTTCATACTAACTATATTTATACTTACCATACATAATTCTATGATCTCCCATAAATTTCTCACATCCCATAAATATATAGATATAGATTAGAATCTTCCAACATTTGGAGAGATTTTTGGTGATACCCTACCATATACTTTACAATTTTTCTTTTTTACATTATTTATAGTACATATATATATACACTCTGTTTTATACAGAGCAAAAATTGTGGTGTAATGTAAATATAACTGCTAAATATATAACGCCTTTCACTCCCTCACTCACTCTCTCTCTATATGGCATCCGCTAATTTTGGCGGCACCAAAACCGCAACTCTCATCACCAACTTCTCTTCCTCTTCCTGACTTCTTCCTTTCAGTTTTTACTTGCCAGATTCCCATTTCTCTACGTTTTTTGCTTCTTCCTTAATCTCCCCAAACTTGGATTCAAGCTTAGTCAACAGTTTACATATTGAGACATTTCGGTACTAGGAATATAAACAAGTAGTGAAACAGTAAACAGAAACAACCCATTGTTTTGTTTTTTCTGTTCTTTCCTTTTTTAGATACTTTTTTTTATACTGGTGATGTACAGATTATATTGAGAGTTACAGAGTTTTGAAAGGAAGAAAAATGAGTATGGGAGAGTTGGATAACATTTCGTTTTCTTGCTCTAGTCTGTTGTGTGAAGAAACCGAAGCCTGTTTTTCTGAAACAGGAAGACAAGAAGAAGATGGTGAAAGTCAAAGTGTTTACTTGAAGTGCTGTGATAATGAAGATTATGATGAGTATATAAAGAAGTTGGTTCAAAGGGAAACTGATTTTGGATTCAAAACTAATGAATCTTTTGCTGATTATCAAAATACCAGTAAAAGTTGGCTGGAATGTGCTCGCTTGGATGCTATTGAATGGATTTTCAATGTTTGTTCTTCCTCCTTTCAATAGCTTTTTATTTTTCTATATATCCTCTGTTTTTTATATTGATTTTCCCCTTTTTTATGTTTTTTTTTATTCAGACGAGAAAAGTTTTTGGATTCCAAATCCACACAGCGTATCTTTCTGTGATATACTTTGACAGATTTCTCTCAAAGAGATCCATTGATGTAAGAATTTTTTTTTTTTTTTTCATTTCTGTAAACAATGTTCATATAGATGTTTTTGTTTGTCATATTAATATGTATCAATGATTTTCTGGATGTTTATGTTTTATTGATAATATAGGAAGGGAAATTGTGGGCTATACGATTGTTGTCGGTAGCATGTCTATCTTTAGCTGCAAAAATGGAAGAGTGCAGAGTTCCGCCATTATCAGAATTCCCAATAGAAGATTATCATTTTGAGAACAAAGTGATTCAAAGAATGGAGCTATTGATTCTTTCAACTTTGGAGTGGAAAATGGGTTCTGTAACTCCTTTTGCTTATCTGCATTACTTTATCCATAAACTTTATGCTGAATCCAATTCTAATAAAGAATTAGTCTCCAATGCCATAGAACTCATCATGGCCATGGCAAAAGGTAAAATCCATAAATCCAGTTTGGAATATGAATTCATTTCATTTTCTTTCATTAATTCACTTAATCACCAAATTGAATCCTTTTTTTTAATGCAGAAATTAGCTTGGTGAATCAATATCGACCGTCTATCATTGCTGCAGCAGCAGTCTTTGCTGCCTCTGGCAATCCATTAACAAGTAAAGCAATGGAGGTCAAGATTGATTCGATTTCATTATGGGGATCTTTAGAAAATGTGAGCTTTCCACTATTCAGAATCATATCTATATTTTTTTCAATAAGAACTTAACTGTATATATATAATGTATGCTGATATATTAATCTTATATATATTTGGATGATACAGGAACAAATAGTATGCTGCTATAAAATGATGCAGGAATTACAGATGAGAAAATCTAAGACACCAAACTTTGTTGTTACTTCACATTTCTCGGCAATTCATGCTCTTGAGAATGCTTCTGCTAAGACTGCTGGAGCAGCTGGTACTAAGAGAAAACTTACATTCAATCAGTCTGACCAAAATGGCCTGGCAAAGAAAATTTGTCGGTCAGAATGAATGAATGAATGGATATGGAGCTTGATGATATATATTCTTTATTGATTGATAGGATTTGGGTTTTTATTGGTTGGATTATTTTGACAGAAAACAGAAGAAAAAGAAAGGAAAACTTTGATTTTTGCAAATTAGATTTGCTTATAGGTCTAATGAGTGTTTTCTGCCATTTCATTATGATTTGGTGTTTATGATTGGAGGATTCCATTTTCCAATAACAAAACAAAAGTTTTTTTCAGCCCTGTGACAACCAAGAGGATAGAGAAAAAGAGAAAGTAAATAAATAAATTAAAAAAAAAAAAAGGATAGCTTTAGTCTACAGTAAGAAGAAAGAAAGCTGACTCAAAGTTCAAAAGCCTTATAAGGAGGAAGAAGAGATGCCAAGAGAAATGCCAGAAGGCAATTGAAGAAATGAAGACCCTTTGTTTATAGTCATCATCTAGTGTTTGCTTGCTTTGAAGAATGCTATTGTTTTTGCTTACCAACTTTTCTTCAATTTGTTTGTATTTCTTTTCTTTATTTTTTAGTGACAAAGAAATACTTAAATATATATATATATTTAAATCACTTGTTGCAAGCTTATAACCCTACCTTTTGATGGGGTTGCTTGGGATGCTTCCTTATATGTCTTTCAAAAGGCTGAAAGCCATTGAGGAATGAAGAGTTGTTTTTGTTTGATTTGATTTCATATCTGTGTTTGCATTTTGGGCCATTGAAAAAGCATGAAAAAGGTGAATTCTGATTGGATTTGCCTGGAATGTTGGGGTTTTTCCTTTCCTTTTTGATGAGTGGGAAGTTTCCTTTTCACTGTTTGGTTTGAAACAGCAGCACGGAGATTGGAGGGCCATGTTTCAACCCCAAAACATGTTTTTAAGGTATCCATTAGGAGCTTCTGTCCTAATTATATGTTGCAGCTCAACTCATTCCAAATGATGTCAAAATGCTTTACTATTAGATATATAGTGTTCCAATACCAAGTCACCAACTAAACTGTCAACAGTAAGAGATTGTTAGAAAAGGTCCAGTAACTTAACAGTTGAATTTTGAAAAAGTGGGACCAATTTTAAGATAAAAATGTAGTTAACTGAAGTTTATCTTTAATGGGTTTTTTCAATTTTACCTAAAGAAATCCTTGGAAACATTCTTGTTGACATTACAAAACATCATCCATCCTAGTGAAACTTTGAAACCCTAGAGTTGCAATGCCATGTCTTTGGCAAACACATGTGAATTGCTGATATTTGCTTCCCTTTCATTGATGTTTGTAGGACCCTAAAAATTTATAATCATGGAATTTAGAGACCTTTGTTTTTATGGTAAGTTTTTAATTTGGTATGAGATTCATGGCAATAAGGGCAAATTGGGTGTCAGAAAAGGCTCCACCCTTCTTCCACAATCCACATGCTTTCATGGGGTTCTTAGGATATAATTCCAGTCTGGCAGAATTGTACAACATTGTATTTTAGTTTCCAGTTTTTCTTACTATGTATCTTGTGAACAACATATTTTCATGGTTCCTCTGCAACAAAGCCCATATCCAGAGTTTCAATTCCAATGGTCCTTCCAAAATTTTAAGATGATAATGTTCTTTACCCTGAAATCTACATGCATGCTAATGAATAAAAACAACATTAAAAACCGCACATTTTATTTGTTTTTTACTTTTTTTTTTAACTATCCAAGAATTTTACCAAGATAAAATTTCGATTGACTCTCTGAAAGATGAATGTTAAAAACTTAAAATCATTGCTAGAACAAAAATGGGCAGCAATAATGCAGAATTCTGTCAATTTTGCCTGCAGATATTTGTCAAGTTTCTTATTTCTTCTGAATTCACATGTTTGAAAAGTTCAATCATTCCATGACTGGTTTACCAGAAAATGCAAATTGCATAGGCAAAATCATATATATGTACTTATAGACTACTGCAGACAATGAAAAAGAGACAGTTAATGTTTGAATGATGAACTTGAAGTTAAATGTCATTGTTCTTGTTTCAACAACCTCTTCTAAGGATTGACATATATCTCCCCAGTTTCAGTTGAAATTCAGTTACTATCCTAGCAAAAAGCAGGGCTATCTTAACAGCAAGATAAGAATTGAGGCTTATCTTTATGGGTAATAAATTAAGATTTGAAAAGGGGAAGAAAATAATACCATGTGACATTAATGGCTTATTTTTTAGCTACATTTTTGGAAATTTGTATGAAATATACTGCAGACAAAGAAGGCATTGTCTTGATGATAAAAAGTTGTGACGACAGGATTTGATTCGATAAATTTTCTCATGAACTTTCTTGAACTTGTTGGTGGTCAAGATGGTGACCTTTAAATGGACAAATAGAATTATATGAAATTTTTTTAAAAAAATTTCCCAGATTTTCAGAGGCAGATGGGTCTGAGTTGATCACATCATGGTACATATAAAAACAGCAAGAATTTGTTGGTAATGTACAGGAAAAATATGGCCTTCTAATTGCTGGGGGACATCAGAAAAAACAGTGTCCTCAGGAGCTACTCAGAGAGGGGACCAAAATTTGATTCACAATGATTCCATTTCTTTTTCCTTTTTTTTTAATGATTTATTTATAATATTAAATTATACGTATATATAGTATAAGTAGAAGACTAGAAGTACATAAACAAATACCAACAAATGATTGGTCGAAGTTGTAAATGGTCATCACATATTTGATTATAACAAAGGTGAGAACACAAATTTGATTATCGGAAACAAAGGTGAGAACACAAATTTGATTATCGGAAACTTGACTGACAACAATTAGAATACAAGTTCAATCTCTTAAAACCCGTTCCTCGGGAGGATTTTTTTTTTTTTAGTTTCTCATCCGGTATCCAGAGCTTTACTACGTTGGGAGGATTTCTTTTTTTTGGTTTCCCATCCGGTATCCAGAGCTTTACTCTGATTAATTTGGATTCGATCCGTGTCATACACCTAGATTTGATGGTTGAGTCTACCAATATGGACGACTACGTACGCAAGGTCTCGAACCTGCTTAAACTAACAAGCCACTTATCACTTACCTCATCCAGTCATCCGAAATGAATTAATTATGGGCCAATATGGCTGAATTTAACTTGGGCCCAACCAGATCCAATTTGGTTTTTTTTCAAACGAGCTCAAACTCAAATGGTCTTTTTAAAATCCATGAGGCCCAAAATCCATGTTTCTCTCTCAGGTTTCCATTATCGTTTTGGGCCTCTTTACTGTTTATTGTTACTCTTCCCAAATTAAAAAACAACGGCTTCTTCATTTCCCCCCCATTCTTTTCAAATCCCATCCGAAAAGGAAAAACAACAGCCATGGAGAAGAGGCTCCGCTCCTCTCTCCAGTCCTCCGCCGAGGACTTCCTCTCCTCCGCCGTGAAACAAACACTGAAATCCTCAAAACCAACTCTCAAATCCCTAATCCACTCAATTTCTCCTTCCTCTCCCCTGTGTTCTACTCTACCTCCTTGTCTCCACCTCCACATCTCTGAATCAATCCTCTCCTTCCAAAACCCACCATCGAATCCAGAACCCGAACCCGACCCATCCCATTCTCCGCCCACAAAACGTACCCGCCGGTCAACTAGAAGTTCCAAGCCCCCAGAGAGCACACCCATCAGCAATAACGAAAACCTCCGTATCCTCGCTTGCATTACCGGCTTATGCGTTTCTCATCCCCGAAATGCGTTTGGGCATGCCGATTTAATCCAGGCCGTCCGATCTTTACATGAAAATCTCATCCTTTTCGAGTCTGATTCGAATTTGTCCAACGAAGTAGCTTGTTTATGTGAAGAATGGTGGAAACAGGGCTTACCGGGAAAGGAAACGCTGATTTCCCAAACGCTGCCGTTTCTGCTCTCAAAGTCGTTAACTTTGAAGAAAAAAGTGGATATTCACAGAGTTCATTCACTTCGAGAAGCCTTCAATTTCTTGGATTTCGAAGACGAGAGCATCGAAGATTTGAAGCTGTTATTAATCCGATGTGTTATCGAGCCTTTGTATTTGAAAACGGATGAAGGGAAGAGATTTGTGGCGTTTACGTTTGGCTTAAGCTTGCAGTTTCTGAAGGAATGTCTAGCGATGATAAAAGCTCAGATTCCATTTGGGAGAAAATCAATGTTGGAAGCTTATGGTGAAATACTGTTTAAGGGATGGAAAGCCGTCGAAGGGGAATTAAAAAGCGAAATTGAAGATGGGTTTTTGATGAATTTAATTGATGGAGCTATACATGCAAGTTCTAAAGGTTTGGCAAGTAGTATTAGAAGGGTTTTAGGTGGGTTTATTAATCAGAGAACTGTTGATGGAGTTGAGAAGCTGCTTTTCAGGCTTGCTGAGCCTGTGCTTTTCCGTTCTTTACAGGTATGGGATTCAGTGTTTTTTGAGTATTAATTTTGTTCATTTCGTTTCTTACTTGGTATTTGGGCGTTTTGGATATAAACTGGTGATGGTTCCTAAACAGGTTGCAAATTCAAATGTTCGACAAAATGCATTACATTTACTTTTAGACCTGTTCCCTTTTGAAGATCCTGATTCCACCAAAGAGGCTAAAGATACATTGCTGGACAAACAGTTCTTTTTATTGGATAAATTACTTTTGGATGACTGCCCAGATGTTAGAGTTATAGCAGTGGAAGGTTGTTGTCGGATTCTCCATTTGTTTTGGGAAGTTATTCCTTCATCAACCATTACAAAGATGATTACGAAAATTATTGATCAGATGGCATATGACTCGTGCAATGAGGTTAGGCTTTCCACATTGAATGGCATTATCTATTTGCTAGGTAATCCACAATCTCATGAAATTCTTAAAGTACTTCTGCCGAGACTGGGGAATCTAATGTTAGACAATGCTCTTTCCATAAGAGTTGCTATGGTAGATCTCCTTCTTCTTTTAAAGGACATCAGGAGTTTCCAATTTAATACGGTATGTATAAATTATATCTCAAAATCTTCTTTTGCATATGCAGTACTCTAATTACCTTTCTGCTTGAATGGTGGTGAATGTTGTTCATTGCTTTATTTTGAAGGTGGTTAATTTAGAAGTCTTGTTGAATACACTTGCAAACGACCAACCTTCAGTTGCTCGGAAAATTACAAGACTGCTTATGCCTTCATACTTTCCTGCAAGATTACCCATTGAAGAGGCATGCAATCGTTGTGTCACGCTTATGAAAAGGTCCCCATTGGCTGGAGCAAGGTTTTGTGAATTTGCTTTATTAGAAGGAGCATCTCTCAAGTCTCTCATGGAACTTGTCAAGGTTTTTATCAGCTTAGTGGTGTCCAAAAATAAACTAGATGCAGCTCAGATTGAGGGCTTACTTGTTGCTTCAGCCAACATTTGCAGCAGCCTAGAAAAAGAACGAAGTCAGCATCCCCTCAAAGAGTTGTTTTCTGGTGAAAGAGTGAAGTCTTTGTTTGCTGTTGCATCCACTGCACGAGCTAAGTCTTCTGTTTTTGACATTTTATCCACCATAGCCTCAGAGAATGTAGCTGGGATCCTAGGAGATTGCATGAGCCTAGTCACTAATTGTAGTGATTTATCTGAAAATGTAGAAAAGCAAGCTGAAGTGAGGTCTGCCCACAAATTGTTGATGTCATGTGATGCTTTTGATGATATATTTGAGGCTCTAACAAGGCTTTTGCAAAAAACTGCCTATCGCTGCCATATTAAATTTGACACTGAAGCACCAAAGCAGAATGTTTCTCCTGCCAAAAGAAAGAGGGGGAAGTCATCAGCAAAACTTTCTGCTAAATGGAAACATGTTAGTAAAAAGAAGTCATCAGATTTTGAGGATGATTATTTGGTTTCTATTGGAGTATCATGGCAGATAAAAGATATGCTTGCTTCTGAGGACACTAGGAAAGCTATTTTGGGTTCTCAAGCTCTGGAACTGCCATTCCTTGCTCTGAAGATTATATCTGAGGTTAGCATTGTGCAGTGTGAGCATTACGAATATATGGACCTATATCCAGTGTTGGCATATACCGCTCTTGCTCAGCAGATGGCCCTTCAAAATGATACCACTAGTAATGTAAGCAAATCTGGTTTGAAGGATGATTGCAATGACTCTCCGGAATCAATTCCAGAGGCAAGTTTTGCTTGTTTTTTACTTTCTTGAATTTCAATTCTCACTTTTGTCTAAATTTCTCATCTCCCCTCCCTCAACAACCCCCCCCCCC
>AWWV01014493.1:0-28644 GCA_001974805.1 Corchorus capsularis
TGTTGCTATGATGTGATTAAATTATGATTCTGGGCTGATTGTATGCAACAGTAAATATTTTTAATTGCAATTAGCCAGCCACCAAGTTGATGGTGTTTACTGATGGAACTTCCTTTATAGTAAATTTTATTAATGATTTTATTCCAGCTTGGTCACTTATGGGCTAAGTTTTTTCTTTTCTAACTTCTGACAGACGGTGCTAGAACAGGTAATGGACCACCTGCTTGATTGTACAGATAAGCTCTTTGAAGCAGGTGACTCAGAAAAGAATGGCAAATCACCTAAAGAATCTAAGCAGGAAAAGAGCAAGAGGGCTACACGCTCTGGGCAAAAACAGAGAGAACCTCGAGTAGATGTCTCTAGCTCTAGTAGTAATGGTAAGTGATAATGAAGATGCATATGCACAGATCATCCAAATGAGTGCACATAAGCATTGGAAAAGAACTAATAACCTTGAATATAGAAAAAAAAAATACTCTAGGTTTTAGCATTTCTAAATGATAATCCATTTGAGAACCCAAATATGAACGGTTAATCTAGATTTGGACTTGAATGTGATTTGTTTTAGGTAAATGAACTCTCATGTTTATGTTTATCTGTCTTATCATTCTTATATACACGTGTATTTTACTTTCATGACTTAATGCACTGAGTTTTGTATTTATGTAGGATCTGTCTACACCAAACAAAAACAGACATCAAAGAAGGTGAAGATGGTTACAGCAGTTCTCAAGTTTATTGTGGATTCCATTGGAATGGGTTTTGCTTCTCGTAACCATGGGAGGTGCTTGAAGTTTACATCAGCATACATGCAGTACATCATCTCTTCCTTTAGACAGCTATCTACCGATAAATCGCAGTTGAAAGAAGAGCATTTGAAGGAGCTTATTCTGTGTGTGAAGAGCTCCTTCAGCTATGCAACCAAGTTACTCAATCTAGTCCTTAATGCTGCCAATCAAGCTTCACCAGCACCAGTGGAGTCGTTCAATCTTGCAAATGACTTGCTGGATCTGATTGTCTCAGGTGAATTATTTTTAGGCTCTAGCTATGTAGCGCGACTTGTTGCAACAGCAAAGCCTTGGCTACCTGATCTGATTCTGGCACTAGGTTCTGCAACTTTGCTCGAGCAGAGTCTAGAGAGGGCATATATGAATGCATTGGATCACATTAAGCTTCATTTCCCGTCTTGGCCCTTAATTCTAGCAAAGATTGAGCTTGCTGAAATGAAGGAAGGTGATCCAGAAGAGGAGGATGACAGAGTTCCTGAACCAGAATTCCCCGAGTTTAAGAAACTTATGGGAATGATCGTTTCAATGTTAAAGGGAAATCGCAGCATACTGGATGCAGTTGGCATGATTTTCATGGTTAGCTCAATTGTAGGACTAGAACGGAAGGACTTTGGGTTGCTACTTGGACTGCTACGCTTTGTCTGTCTGAAGTTGATTGGCCAAGAAGACAGAGAGTGGACTGGACTTGACAGGATGTTAATTTCTCTGCCAGACATCTATCCTCGTATAGAACGAGAGGTCGAAGAACTCGGTGATGAAGATGGAAACCATAAATTACATGATGCCAAGGCATTGCTTGAACCTGTTTGGTTGTATCATGTTTATGAAACTGAAAGGTTCTCAGAGATGGAAGAATAGGAGTCTTTTGTTAATACTTTATTAACATTCTCAACTGTAAAGTTCAAATTTAGAACTACCTTGTTCACTATTTTAATGACAAAATCCTCTTGTTTTGTTTCAAATTGTCGATATTTTATGATTTTTCAGCAAAAACACAAAATATCCTTTTGCACTGTTGGAAACAATCAAGACCCCATCTTCAGAATCTTGGTTGCCATCGATCCAATGATGACGTAGATTTTTGAATTTTACATGGAGAGAAGCTCTAATCTTTTGCAAATGGTAAAATAATTTGGAGTTTTCAATTTTTGATACTGTCAAAACAGATTGCCATATGTAGACAAAAGATGAAAAGATTATATATTCAGTCACTAGAAAGCATTTAAAAGAAATACTTGCATGCCTGAATTTTCAATTAGAAAAAAAAATGATATTAAGATTTTAGAGCAAAAATTAGAAAATATAAAGAAGTACCGTGCTTAGCCTATTAACAAAATGATCAAAATGATCAATCCAGAGAATATTTCAAAAAAGAAAGTACTTTTGATGACACCTAATTGCTGATTTTGGAGATCCTTGGTTCTTAAATCTATTTACCTTTCGGTTGCAAGAAAAATCAGTCCTTTGTCAACAAAGCAGACAAAATATTTCTAGTCACTAATGAATCTACATTGCAAGGAGGGACATCAAAGCTATCTTGACGTCATTCACAAAAACAGCATCTGGTGTGGTTCATACTTGGATCATCTTTAAGGCAGCAGCAATTGGCATCCCTATGAATCCTATTAAAATGCTTACGAACCATTGCGAGAGAGTGAGAGGTGTTGTATTTGCAAATGTACCCAAAAATTCGACGATAATGATTTGGAAGACTGCAGTGGCGCCGAGAACACTCGCGAAAACGTAGTTATCTAATATACCCTTAAAGACATTCATCTCCTCCATGTTACGTGAGCTGATCTCATTGAAAACCTGTCAAAAAAAGACCAACCAATTTGTAAGGTACGTATTTTTAACAGTGTTAGAAATTAGAAGCGGAAATCAGATTATTCAAATTACTTCTATGATGTAGTGATCTACTTTAACAACTGAGGCTAATGCTTAGTTACTATCACATATACCAAGGACAACTTGTTTGGAAATCATGAAAGGAAGAATACCCAAATACCCAATAGAAAGCTGGTTATGCTTATCCCAAAAACGAAAGAGTTCTAAGTTAGGAGCATGATGCATTTAACATGTAATCCTTCAAACAGGAAATATACCAAATTCTTAGCATATGTCCCGGCTGTCTCTGTGCATGACAAAATGGACCTTCCAGCAATAGTGTACATTAATAACATTTATTGAAGAGTAGCAAGGAGTTCTTAAGTAAAGGTTACCTGACAGAAGACGAATGAATTGAAAATAAGTGTGTTCAATATCAGATCAGAATCAGGGCCATCGAGATTAAACATTGCTTTTCCTTTTGCCTGAAGATACCATATCACCATAAACTGATACAAAGATTGCCCCAAGATATTCCTCCACATGACATTACTGATAAAATTTCCTTTCCTTCCAACTGGTGAACGCTTCATTAGTTCATCAGTTGGAGGCTCAGTTGCAAGTGCAAGGGCTCCCAGGGTATCCATAATCATATTGACCCACAATAGCTGAACAGCTGTGAGAGGAGCTCTCCCTGCAGTATATAATTTGGTGCAAAAAGCATAAATAGATATTACAAAACTATTGTTATTCACAAAGAAAGCCAGAATACAAGTTAAAATAGAAGTAGACAACCAAATCTTTTTCTTACCTGTCAAACATGCTGAGGAGAAGTTAACAACCAATGCAACAACGTTGACTGTCAGTTGAAACTGTACAAACTTTTGAATATTTATGTATACTGAACGGCCCCATTTCGCAACTGTCACAATTGTTGAGAAATTGTCATCCAGTATTATGACATCAGCACTCTCCTTGGCCACCTGCAATTCAGAATGATATTAGTCGAATCGTGATATGGTTAATATCAGGGATAACTTCATACACTAAATTAAAATATTCTAGTATTTTACTAGCATCTAAACAAGCACATTCACTGCTATAATACTCTTGTATCCGGGGTTGAAATGTTGTTTTATTGTTTCATAATTAAGCAGTATACATTAGATCAAAACTCCAGCTAGAAACCCTTTTATTTTACATAAAAGGATTCATCATGGCTTCCCTTTATATTAAGTATCTTTTCTTGAGCCCTTCTTCTCAAAGGAACTCACGTCTATTCTCCATATTTTAACCCATTCTACATCTAGCACTCCGCTCAAAACATGCACAAGCACTTGACTCATTCTTATGGAATTAGATCAGCACTTCAGTTGATGATATTTTATGTATGGTCACTGTATAATATGGTTGGACAGAAATCTTCATTCAATTGATATTATGTATTGCTCACCTCAGTTCCAGCAATGCCCATTGCTAGTCCAATATCTGCTTCATGCAGGGCTGGAGCATCATTTGTTCCATCACCAGTCACAGCAACAACTTCATCAAATGTGGTTCGCAAGTGCTTTACCAGTGTATGCTTGTCCATAGGAGAAGACCGAGCCATGACCTGCAAAAGAAAGGAAATATGAGGTATGAATTAGATGATTCGTCTTGTTACAATTACCTGACTGGTAACAGTTTTCAAGTAAAAATAAAAACATTTGCATACCTGAATCTTAGGAATTAAAGTAAACAATTCCTCCTGACTTTTCTCTCTGAATACTGGACCTTCAATGGCTATACCATCATCTGTAAGAATTCCACATTCCCTGGCTATGGCCTTTGCAGTGTTTATGTTGTCTCCAGTAACCATTCGTACAGCAATCCCAGCAGAACGACAAATGGCAACAGATTCTTTGACACCAGGGCGAACAGGATCTTTAATGCCCACAATTCCAATACATGTATAGCCAGACATTGGAATAGCAGTGTCAGGGGAAAAACCATTTTCCAGCTCCAAATAGGCAAGACACAGGGTTCGAAGAGCCTCATTAGCAAATTGGTTGATTGTATCATTGAGATGGTTTAATGATCCTTCATCCAGGGGCACAACTTCCCCATTTGAATTGATCACCTTGTCACATCCAGCCAAAACTATCTCTGAAGCACCTTTAGTGTGTGCTCGGAGCTTTCCTTCAGGAAGCTCCAGTACTACTCCCATTCTTTTCTTTGTGGAATTGAATGGCTCAACCTTGACAATTTTTGATGCCTGTCGTTCTGCTTGGGAATCTCCACCCAGAGACAAGCCAAACTCTAATATAGCAGTCTCTGTTGGTGTTCCCAATATCTCTCGTTTTCCATCTTTGTTAATAACAATTTCACCCCCAGTGTTAGTAAAAATTGATTGTAGCAGAAGCTTCACAGCAGACTCTGGAATATCAGAGCAGAAAGAAGCTCTATTTTCAGTACCTACTTCCTTCACTCTCATGCAAATGCATGATTTCACAACTGTCATGTGATTAGTGGTTAGGGTTCCAGTTTTATCACTACAAATAGTTGTTGCTGACCCCATAGTCTCACAGGCTGCAAGGTGTCGAACTAGTGCTTTATCATTCATCATTTTGTTCATGGCAAAAGCAAGGCTCAGAGTCACAGCCAATGGTAGACCCTCTGGAACTGCGACAACAACAATTGTAACTGCTACAGCAAAGTACTCCAGCAATTTCAATGCATCATCGCCAGACCAACTCCAGATTGTCCCTTCCTGCAGTTTACTGGCAAATAGTCCTTGCACCAGTACAGCAAAAGTCACTACAGCAAAAAACAGGCCTACTTTCCCAATGATTGTTGCCACTCCATTCAATTTCACCTGCAGTGGGGTCTCGTCATCTCCCCCTTCACTGAGGGTTGCCATCAATTTACCCCACTGTGTTCTCATCCCAACAGTGGCAACCAGCATCTTACATGATCCATCTTGAAGCTTAGTACCGGAAAGCATAAAAGGGTTTTCAGCACTCACCACAACAGGCTCACTCTCCCCTGTTAAACTTGATTCATCAATTAGCACAGAAAATCCCGAGACAAAGAGTCCATCAGCAGGGACTTGGTCGCCAATATTCAGGTGTACAATATCACCAGGCAGTAAATCATATATAGACATTTTCTGCCTACATGCATTTCTTGTTACCTGAATTGAGATTTTCTTTTTCTCCTTGTCCAAATCCTTGAACTGTAAAGATTGGCGATAATCACTTGTTGCTGTGACAAACACAACCAACAAGATACTCGCAACAATCCCAAGTCCATCATGAGCTCCCTTGGGCCATCCTTCCATTGCTATCCCAACTATTAACGACACAAAAGCACAAACTCCAAGGATCATGAGAGTCATGTCATGGAGAGCTTCCCAAACAAATACCCAGAATCCCTTAGCTTCAGGCTCAGCAAACTTATTGATCCCAAAGATATCTTGCCTTTTGTTCAACAAAGCAGCATCAGAAGTTAGTCCATTGTCTGTACTTGTGCAGAGCTTTTCTGCAAGACCACCTACTCCACCATGAAACTTTAGCTTCTTTACATCATGGCCTTCCACAATGGATCCTAACTCATCAGCACAAATTTGAAAACCAGCAGCTTTAACTTCTTCAGGAACAACATAATCACTAGGTTGAACTCCTGCAAACCATGTTTCAGTTAATTTGAGAGGCTGCTTACGAATAAATGCAACAAACATGCATGAATTTACTGCAAAATCTCACCTGAGATAAATTGAAAGGCAGCTTTAGAAACCAGTACAGCAATTCTCAGTTTCTCCTGCAATGTTCCGAATTCAAAATAAATATTAAATATATAAAAGTGAGCTCTAAAATGCCATATTCAAAATGTCATAATCCAACTAATTTAAGCACATAATGAATTTTTTTTTCTTCGAAAATTACAAAATGCAAATAAATATTAAATATATAAAAGTAAGCTCTAAAATGCCATATTCAAAATGTCATAATCCAACTAATTTAAGCACATAATGAATTTTTTTTTTCTTCGAAAATTACAAAATGCAAATAAATTCATTCAAATAGGGAGAAAAAAACAGAAATATGATTCTGTTTTCTCCTCTTGTCTTCGAAAAAGCTTAAAAAATCTCCTAAAAATTCTACGAAAAAACATAAAAGTATAATCTGATGGATATAGACAAACTTTACCTTTCATATTTTCATTTTCATACATTTGAAATAAAAAGAAAAGAAAAGTAAAGAAGAAACAAAATTTGAAAATGATTTTCAGCAGTTTCTAAAATGAGAAACAGGATTAAAAACTCAAACGGACCTGATTGGTACGACGCATAGCAGCAGCCTCGTCACGTTTGGAGAGGTTGGCAGTGAATCGGAACCGCCGTTTTGGATTCTTGACGAAACCGCAAACTTTCCTCCATTTTTGCAACGCTTCCTCCGGCGAGTGCTTGGTGACATCAAAGTTCTCGTTCAAAAAACTCTCCATCCTTTTCAAATCGCTTTCGTTCCTAAAACTGCTCCTCCAGCTTCATTCAAATATATAGGAGCAAACTAATCCTGACACAGTGAAACTACGAGGAAGAAATTGAACCGAGTAGAAATTATGAGAGTCGTAGTCCAACGGAATTTTCAGGTACTGCTTTTTACCACGGCGCAACAACGCGGAAATTTCAGAGAAAGTTCCTCGAAATTATTATAAAACAAATGGAGTAGTAATCTGAAAAACTAAAAAGCAATAGACAAAAGAGGGAAGTCTTTATTTAAAAGAAAAAAATTGGAAAAGTTTTTTTTGTTTATAGTAATTTTAGTTTGGAATTTGAAAGAGGATCCGAAATTTGATGCATTTTAGTAGAGAGAAGAAGAGAAGAGTGTGTTTTGAGCTGGTCTTTGCTCTCAATTTATTTCTCCTATTATTTTGGAATTAAACGGAACGGGTTGCTCGGGTTTCATGTTTTAACATTCCACAGATTAAAACTTAAAAGTCAATAACTTTCATTTAAATCGTTTCTTTAATATTATTAATTACAAGAAAATTATTACTAGTACTATAATAACTATTGCTTTGAAAGTGGCCTTTCCCATGATTTTTAATTCTTTCGTTTAAGTATAAAGCCATGAGTGACAAGATACAATACAAGGCCACGAAAGTTACAATTATTTACAATAAAGTGAGCCGCGGGTCGTTCGTATTACGCGTTTCACACGCGGTGAGGCTGACTTGGCTGAGAATATATATATATAGTATATATATATATATTAAGAAAATTATATAATATATCGTAAGTGAAGTTTAGCAGATTACATAAGTGGATTCAGGGTGACATGTGTCCTTTAGGGACTAGATTGAAATATTTAAAACTTAACTAATTCAAAAAATGAACATATGTCAAACTCCACAACCCGCTTGTGGAGTCTAAAATTTACACCACCAGTGTATCAAATAATTACCCATATATTAATAGGCAAATTATACAATACACCGGCGGTGAAGTTTAGAAAATTACACAAGCGGGTCCTAAAGGGTGACATGTGTCCCTTAGGGACTAGATTGAAATATTTAAAACTTAATTAATTCAAAAAAGGGACATGTGTCAACTCCACAAGCCGCTTGTGGAGTCCAAAATTTACACCGCCGGTGTATCATATAATCACCCATATTAATAATAATAATAATAATAATAAGTAACTTAGATCTTCTTTTTTCCATAACAATGACATGAGTTTAAGGTAACATGTTCCATGCAAGAAGATACTCCCTCTGTTCCTTTTTAATTGTCCCTTTTAACCGATTTATTTCTTTAAGAAAATTAGTTAATTTCAGTTAGTTTCCTAAATTCTATTACAATTTCACTTAATCTTCCTATAATACCCTCAAGTCATTGCTTCTCTCTAATTAAATACATGTTTAACCTTTTAATTAAACTCATGTTTCAATAAAGGTATTTATGGAAAGAAAGGGAAATGAACAATTAAAAAGTAACAGAGGGAGTATAATTGAAAATGTATTTGAATTTTGAAGCAAAAAGTACAAATAATGAATGTTTGAAGTTTGAAGTCGATATTAAATGTTATATTTAACATGAAACTCATTGAAAAATGAAAGCGCCATTTCAACACAATTTCTAAAGGTCTTTCCTTTTTGATGAATCATTAAAGGCGTCTTGATATTATTCGGATCCAACCCATCGTGCATTTTAGGATATAAAATATGGGGCCTGCCAGGCCAAGCCGATGGCTCATGTCTCTGCCCCCTGTTTTTGGCAAAATCAAACTTCTCTCTCTATTTGGCCAGAAAAAACTTCTCTCTCTATTGACCATAGGCATAGGGCATGCGCGAGCAGTTAAGGCTAACCATCCAAGTGGGTAGTTGGCACGTTAAAGCTCGCACGACTTGACTCTCGCTTCGCTCGTATTTAACACCCATTGGCGGGCGGGTTGTATTAATTAAAATAATCCCACCCAACCCAACCCAACCCAATCACGGTTTTTGATATATTCTTGCGATGGCAATTGGCAATTTGGGGGCAAAGAATACTTAAAAAAAAAAGTTTGGGTCAGTCCAGTTGGGCTTTGGGGTCTCAGTTCCAAGTTTTCAACACCCAAGGCAGAAGAACTTCAAGATTACTGCTTTGGCGATTCAATCAGCATGGCATTGGCATGGAGTGATTTATTTATAATTAAATTGTATAAAGTAAACTAGTAGTATAAGATATATATATATATAATAATAATTTACTATCTATATTTCAGAATGAGCCATAGTTATATCCCAGAATTGAAATCCATGTCATTCATTCAAAAGAAGGAAATTCCATGTCAAAGATTGAACTGAACTTTTGATTAATTCTAATTTGCCTAATTCTTGACTTCTTAACTCATGTTTCTTTACTTTTACACATTTTGACAGAAATAATAGAAGGAAGGAAATTCTTTACTTTACCACATTTTGACGGAATAATAGATGGAAGGAAATTCAAAAGACTGTAATCACTTAGTAAAAGTTGTGAGACTCGGCACTCATATCTTGAACAATCAACAAGGCATGTGAACTGAAGACGACGACCAACTCTCCTTTCAACTTTGCTTTACCACTTTTTCAGTTTTTTGTTTAATTCTCAGTTTGCAGCAACATTACGCTATCATTGTTCATCACGTAACCATAATACATTTGTTCCTTTTAAATAAGATCTTAAGTTCGATTCATGTGAACATAGAAAATCATTATTGATATAGTTTTACCTATACAGTAAACCAACCCGACTCGAATATAAGATTAATTTATAAATATAAAAAAAATAGAAAATTATTCAATACACTGTGGAGTTTAGCAGACTTGCACGTGCGGGTCTAGATGGGTGACATGTGTCCCTTAAGGACTATATTAAAATATTTAAAATTTAATTAATTCAGAAAATGGACATGTATCAATTCCTCATCTCGCTTGTAGTAGAGTCTAAATTTTACACTAACATTGTATCAAATAATTACCCTAAAAAAATACTCTATATAGTAATAATATACTTAAACAATCCTGGCCATGGGCTATCGCTGACCCTACATTCTATAGGCCCAAATAGCCTTAAGTATCTACGTGTTTTGTTTTAGCAATTCCATGAGGATCCAATTCTCAACTAGCCATTGCCGATCCAGATAGTTTGGAATGAACTTTTAATAGAATCGTATCCATGGTCCAAGTTCTTTAAGCAGAGGTGTAACCTTGTAAATGAACTTTTCTTCTTTTCTTTTGGCCCAATATCATGAAGCATTTCCAACCTCACATAAGAGAATGCTCTAATTACAATTATATATTCTCCAATAACAAGATTTGAATCTAACATCTTGTTGGAGAGACATCAAACTTCTCCACCTGACTCAGCAATAGTTGTTTTTTCAATTACTAATACATCAAACATGATAATAAAATACTTTCTTACTTAGCTTTGGATTAACATCATTATAGCAATGGAAAAACTTGGTTTAATTATAAATCATATGATCGATTCTTCCATTATTCTGATGGTTAGGTGAACACATTTGACCATCTAGATCAAGATTCGAGCCTTGATGGTGTAACATAAATCTTCGCAAAAATGGTTCCAAAGAATTATAGTAGTTCATATGATCTTCTTTGGCCATTAATAGTTTCATATGATTAGTATAATAATTTTTCTTTTAATGTGCGAGAAAGACATGTTAAATAGTGCTACTATGATGATATATTCAACGCAATTCGAATAAGAAATTCATGTGGCCTTCCCTATATTGTTTGTTCCAGCCTAGCTTTGCTACAAAGCTAGCTACTACATTCCATGATTCATAATCTTTTGGTTATTATTATTAAATTGAAATAAAAATTAAATTAATCAATGAATAAAATAATTATTCAATATTAGGAAAAAATGAAAAAAGTCCAAAAGAAGAGGTAGCTCTGAATCTGATCATGATGTCAATCAAATCGAACGGTCAAAAAACAAAGCCAGTTCAAAGAACCGTCACACCCGATAGTCACACTTGAAATTGTTTCGCATCTTCGTGTTCGTCTCCACCACTTAAAAGAAAAAATAGAAGAAGAAGAAAGAGAAAAAAGGTCCTCCTTTCGATTCTGTTTCGCCATTTTTTCAGTCTCAAGTTTTCAGATCTTTCTTAGGCTTCCGCAGCCATGAGTAAGGGACCAGGACTTTTCTCCGATATTGGCAAGAAGGCCAAAGGTAATTAAAATCCTCCATCCTTTTCACATCCAACCGTACGATCTTCCGACTAGCTTGGAAATTTCCTTTGCGTAGTTGAAAATTTCATTTTCTTTTGAATGCGTAGATCTCTTGACCAAAGATTACAGCTCCGATCAGAAGTTCACTATTTCCACTTCAACTGGCGCCGGAGTGGTACGGCAAAATCATACTCTATTATACCTTGAATTTGCATGTTTGAATATGGTAGATAGATTATTCTGCAAAAATTGAACGAAATGTCTGATTTGCCTGCTTAGATACATGAATCAACTGATTTTGGAGTTACTGCAATAATGTGTTTTGAAATGTGTCACTCAGTTTAGATTAAGACGAGTATAGAATTTGGAGAGGTTGTTCTGTTATTTTTATTTTTCAAAGAGTTAGGATTGAAATTTGAATCCAAAAATGAAATTGTGGATTAATGAAATGGAGGAAGCATTCGCTGAATAGATGTACATTGGTCACCTCTTGCTTAATTCTTATATAACCTAAAGAAAAACCAGAGAATCTGGAGTCATCACAGAAATCAAGGTTCTTGGTTTCTTCTTTGTTTTATTCTAAATAGAGATTTGCTTAGGGTGGTTTCCCTGAATGTCTCATGAATCAGCTGTCCTGTATCCCTATACTAAAAGAATGTAATCACAATTTTTACTTTGAAAGTATGCACATTTGGTCCCTGTTCCTCAGGAGAGGCTCTCTCTCTCTCTCTCTCTCTCTATTGAATTTACTTAAGTACTTCTAGTCTAGGTTAAGTTAGATACTGAATATTGCAATGACGATAGGATTCTGTAATACCTATGCATTTTACAAGTCTTCATTATGCTAATTCTGTTCTTCTCATCTTCTATTTAGGCCCTCACATCAACTGCATTGACGAAAGGAGGACTTTCTACTGGGGATGTTGCTGCACTATACAAGTACAAGAACACTGTATTTGATATCAAAGTTGATACAGACTCAAACGTAGGTTCTTACTTCCCCTTTTTAGAAACTGTTCAATAAGAAATAGTCTTAATTAGCTCTGTCTTATAGTTTTCCTTTGTTTGTGCAGATCTTGGCGACACTTACATTCTCTGAGATTCTTCCATCCACTAAGACTATTGCATCATTCAAAGTGCCTGATTATAACTCTGGCAAGGTAGGAAGTTGCATCTCCTAGGCAGAAATATTTTCCATCATGGTGATTATAATGCTTAAAAGTTTGTATCTGCTATTGATTTTGCAGTTGGAGGTCCAGTATTTCCATGACCATGCTACCTTTACAACAGCAATCGGTCTGAACCAGACCCCAGGGGTTGATGTCACAGCAACCATTGGGACACCTGCCATTGCCTTTGGTGCTGAGGCAGGTTATGATACCACCTCCGGCAACTTCACGAAGTACACAGGTGGTATTAGTGTGACAAAACCAGACTCATATGCTTCCATAATTCTGTAAGTTTTGTAGACTATCATACTCATCTAGATTTTACGAGTGTAGAGGCACATCGGCTTTCTAATCTTTTGTGTTAATTTGTCTATATGTACTCTCAGGGGTGACAAGGGGGACAGTATAAAAGCATCGTATGTGCATTATCTGGACCAGTTGAAGAAGAGCGCTGCTGTGGGAGAGATCAGCAGGAAGTTTTCCACAAATGAGAACACATTTACTGTTGGAGGGGCGTATGCTATTGATAATTACACTCTGGTTAAAGCTAAGCTCAACAATCATGGACGGCTTGGAGCCCTGCTGCAGCATGAAATCATTCCAAAGTCATTGCTGACAATCTCCGGTGAGCTTGACACCAAGGCCTTGGAGAAAAGCCCCCGCGTTGGATTGGCTCTTGCTCTGAAACCCTAACTGGTCTTTTCAATTCAATGATGCTCGATTTGATGCCTTAAAAATTTTTTTGTTCTGATTGAAAAGGGGTGTCAATAAGTAGTTCCACAGATGATTAATTCATTTCTAGGTTCTCAATGACTGTGGAGTATGTTCGATACTTTTAGGCTTTCTATGATTTTATATGCAAGTTTTGAACGATTTTGACATTTCACAGATTCAAAGCCTCATTTTAATTGAGGAGTGTTCCTTTAAATTGATCAAAAACCTTTCAGCTGTCTTTATTTGCCATTTTCAGTAATCTACAGAAGTTAATCTACGTTGTGAGAAAACTTGATTCAATTGCCTACCCTTTATGTTCCTCCGATTGACATAACCATGCGGCCCCAGCCTTGGAAAGCTTACTACCTCCAGCATAAGAGCCGCTGGCTTTCAACTTTCAAGTTTTGTGATCTGCGGTCATGCGCCGTGGTGACTGTTGGCCTTGAACCCATTCTTTTCCCTTTCGTTTTCAACTCACCCAGACCCAGCGGGCATCCTTAACTGTATTGATACATAATTATTTTCGGTTTCTTTGGAAGGATTACTGGATTAGCCATACTATATTGCAATGCCATGGGATCTTTTAGTGGAAAAAGAGCCTCAGAAACGTGCTAATTGAACAAGAAACCAACTGTTGTACAAAGCCACAACACCTAATTGGCACTTGGCAGTAAGAAAACAGGACTTTTGCTTCAATCTTCCTATCACCGTCTTAGCCAACTGCCATCTAATTGCACCAGCAGAGTTTTATCAAATTCCAGATGTGCGGTTCATATAGGCTTTATCAATTTGTCTGTATATAATAATCATAATCTTTCAAACTTAACTCCTGCCAGGCAAGTAAGATAAGTAAACTTGTAATAGTGGTTTCAAAATCAATTTTGTAGATAGAAAACCAAAAATTTGGACCATTCAGCTGTGCTTATTATCGTCAATGTCAAGATAGGTTATAAAGAAAAGGCAGGCCAAAAGAGCTGCAAGTTAATACAAAAGGTCATTACACACTAGGGCATTTCACTATTTCATGGGATCTTAATGAGTAATCAACCACTATATCTGTTATTTCAGTTGAAAGTGATTAATAGCAATGCAAAAGAACTAAAGAAATCACAAAAAAACTTATAAGAACCAAAGGCTGACGACGACTTGGATATTGTGCTCTAGACTGAAGAGAAGCAAGAAACACACATCAATGAACCAAGGTTACCTCTTGATGCATTAAACAATCTACACAAAGCCTTCTTATGAGCAAAAGGGAAAGTTTAACATCAACCCAAGAACGCAATTAACATAAATAAAGGATTAAAAAGGATCCTCAATGGCAAATTAAACTATCACTAAGTACTACTTCCCCCTGCATTGGCAAAATTTCTGTATTAACCAAGATTCATGACTTCCAAAATAGCATCCAAAAGCATAAGAGACTAATCCAGCTCTTTAGGCACAAGAGCATCACAAACTAAGGAAAAAAACGAAATGGAAACCCATCATAAGAAAAATTGCAACATATAGCATTAAACGACCACAAAATTCATCAAGTCTACAAAATCCCAGATTCCTCAAAGTATTTCCGGTTTGATAACACAATATAGGAAAAAACATAAGGCTAAAAGTTCAATAATTGCAGATTCCCTAAATAGTAACTTAACAAAACATATCATAAACCTTTTTTAAAGGGGACAACCTTAATCGACACTCTGCATGATATCTTCAGCGGTGAACTTGGTACCCTTGTCCTTGTCAGCAGCAGCACGCCCCTTAGCCTTACGATCCAGCAACGACTTCCGATCCTTGTCGAGCCTCAGCTTGGTAATCACAACCTTGGATGGGTTGATTCCAACATTCACAGTCGAGCCGTTCACCTTCTCCCTTGTGATGCGCTCGATGTGGATCACCCATTTGCGACGGTAAACTTGAACCACTTTCCCTTCACGGCCTTTGTAGGTTCCACGAACCACTTGGACCTCGTCGTCCTTGCGAACCGGCATGGACCTGACGTTGTACTTGGACCTCAGATCGGATGAGAGTGGTGCGCTCATCAACACACGGCGGAGGGAAGAAGGCGCCGTGAAATGGGCCTTACGGTTCTTGCGGCGAGAGGAGGAGACTCGTGGGTTGTACTTCATTTTCGCTGCGGTGGGGGTTTGCTTCCTCTTCGACTCAGCGACGGCCAATGGAGAAAGTGTAGAAGTAGGGTTTTGAGAGAATATATGTGAGTTGGGGAAACTAGGGTTAGTTTGGAGAAGTTTTGGGCTTTTTTTTGGGCCTTTGAATTTCTCTTTTCCATTTTTTGGGTTGGGTCTGGATTTCTTGAGGAGGAACTTTACTTTGGGCTTTCTTCTTTTCAGTTTGATTTGCAAAAAGATTTTTTTTATTATGTAGTGCATCCCTAATGAAATACTATATACTATTCTTTTGCAAATTATCTTAGTGCATGCATTAAAAATTTAATAAAAATGTAATAGCAATTTTTTTTTTCATCTTAGTGATAAATTCTAATGTTAAACTATGGATTCATATGTGATTCGTGGACATCATTACTATAAAGAGTGGAATTTTGTATTCTCAATGGAAAAATTTCTTCAAATGTAAAATGTTTTCCGGTCCCGACCCTATATGATCCTTGGTTATAATTATCTTTTTTTGACACCTTAACTGTGATTGGTTTAATAAAAAAAATCTGGTGTTAGCAATGCCAATAAACAAGTTTTTTAGCTGCCCACACTTTGTAATTTACATTTTTCTTCCATTCGTTATTTACATTTTTTTTTATATAAAAAAGTTGGGAAATCACAAAAGGCTTACAAGCCCAACTTTTCAGGGCTTAGAGGCCCAAACAAGCTCAATTGGATATAAGACTTGAAGCAAACACATTCTTTCTTTTCTTTGGGTTTTGCCGTTTTGGTTTTACTTTTTTCATTCTCTGCAATTTTCTCTTCCCTCCCTTTTTTTTTCTTTTGAATTTTCTTGTTTTTCACATTATGATCTCGCAGATTCGTTCTTCTTCTTCTTTCCAGTTTCAGCCCCAAATACTTTTAACTCTCTTCTCTTTCTTTTCTCTCTTTTCAATTTTTCTATTTAAAAGAGTATCGAAGAGTTTCTGTGGCAAAGATTCGCACATTGCAGAGCAAGGAATTCCTAAAACGTTACAACACCGATTGCGTTTATCTTTTGCTTGCAAGAAGGTTATCTCTCTTTCTCTTTGTTTCTTTCTTTTTTGTTTTGTAATTTCGTTGTTTAGTTATCTGGAACTGAGTTTTTTTTTGCCGTGTCGCGACTCTCCAATGGTCATCGCGAATTCCGTATTCGGTTATTTTCTTCTCTATCTCTCTTTTTTTTTTCTTCGTTTCTTTTTTGGTTTGAAATTTGATATATTTATAGTATTGCATTTGGAGGATCTGGAAATTCTAGGGTTTATTTCTAATAAATTGTTTAGGGTTTAATTTTATTGTTTTGTGTTGCTTTGTTCCTTAATAATAAATTGTTTGGCCTCTTTCTTGGTTTGTTCTAAGATTTTTTTATTATTTCTTTAAGATATCTGTGTCTCAGACTGTAGCTGGTCTTATTCTGCAATTTTCCAAAAATACACCGGTTAATTTAATCTACTGTTTGCTTTTAATTGTTCCAATTTTTTTTTTAAAGATAATTGTTCCAAATTCTAGAGATTCAGTAGATGCGTATTATATACATTCATGTGGTTAGTAGTTTGCTCTGAAAACTGAAAGGAAGATTTATCTCAATTTTTAAAAGCTTGTCTATCCGCCTCTTTTGTAGTTACATTTTTTATTTTCTTACGGCACCTTCACCTTGTATACAGATAAATTACTATTAGTCGAAGTAAGGGAAAGCAATTCATTGTATCTGATGTGTACATGGGTTTGTCTTGGAGGAAAATCATTAAGGTGTATATGTATGTAGTTATGATTTTTTTTTTGGTTGAAATTATCACTGATTGGAAGCATAGTTGTTCCTAATTTTGTTCAATAAAATCTAATTTATATCCTTTTACAGTGATGTTACGTTGAATCACCTTGTTGGTCAAATGCCGCCTGAATGGCCTTCTTCGAAGTCAGAATACTTGTAAGTCATTTCTGCTAAGTGTTTAGGTTCTGCAAATAAATTTGCACACATTCATTGAGGTTTGTTGGATATTCATGTTCAGGTCTATTACTGTTAAACACTTATCAAGGTGTATTTCAGGCTACTTCGGGAACATCACCACACTGAGACTTATGTATGCTTTAAATGCTTCTTTTTTTGGCTTCTCACAACTTCTCTCCTTGTCCCTTTTTTAGCTTTATGTGAATGTATAATTAGATTTCGTTTTGTTTAATTAGACTCATGTTTGCCCTGGGTCACAAACATCAGTGTTGATGATGTACACTCGGGAGATTTTCTTTGCCATATCAAAAATTCGTGGGTTATGGGGTGGTTTTGAGACTCTTGAGAAGTGAGTCAGTGGAGCTTATGCTGGTCATGGTGCTGTGTGCTTGAAGGATTCTGAAGGGAAGCTATGGGTTGGTGAATCAGGACATGAAATTGTGGAGGTAATAGAGTAACCTTTCAGCTTACTTTAACAAAATCTAGTCCATAAATATTGCTATATTATTACCTCGTTGTATATATAAACAAATAGTCTTCTGCTTTTCCATTTTCTTGTATCCTTCTTCTCTCTCTTTTCCCCTGTACTATAATGTTCTAAAATATACATTTATCATCCTTCTTTGCATTTTTTACTCTTTCCCATCTATTATATCTGTCATTGCAGTTGTTGTAGTTTATTAATATCTTCTACAATATATATGGACGTTTCCCAAAGTTTTCAATTTGGGGACATTGATACCTAGTTCTCTGATGTGAAGGCCTTCTGGCTTGAACTTACATGTCTAAGTGTTATTTTTAGACATATAGTACTGCATGCTTGGCAGCATACTATTTTAATCTTGTGATGATACCCATGATAGGCACTATTAGTACCATAGGTATTTGGAGATGTTTCTAACCTTCTAATGACATGTTTATCAACTGATATGCCTACTAAATTTTTTATAGGATGTGACAGCTACCAAAGGAAATGAAGTTGAGGACTATTTTCTGAAAGGTGAACTTCTTATGGGAATATATGAGAATGTTTTTGAAAGACCTATTTCTATTCAGAAAGAGAGCATTCCCATTGCTTTAACTTGGAGTGATATTCTTTTTAGAGCCAAAAATAGAACTAGGAGGACAGCAGCATTTTGCATTCCTTCCTTGGAAAAAATTGACCAAAATAACAATGTCATTCAAGGTTAAATTCCCAAGTACCTCCCCCCCCCAGGCCCCCCTTAATGTGTAGGCCTAGTTAACTGGTAATAGGTACCAGTAAATATCTTCACCACTTCAGGTATCTATTTGTTCTTTTAGGTGCTGATGGTGCTCAAAAGGTACTTTTGTGTATGTATAAGTATATTCTGAAAGAAATTTGTCAATAGATTAACAACAAAGAATGAATATTTTTGTAGATCATTTATCAAGTAGGCCAAAAGTGAGGTAGGTTAAACATTGACGAAGAAGATGGTCAACCCAAGAAGAATGTTTGTCTTGGAGTTCCTGCTACGCTGTGGGTTTAGGTCTACAACGCAAGACTTCCAATGAAGCAGAGGTATCTTAAGAGTAATTTTCAACTTGATAGCTTATTTTCATTGCGTTTTTCTTAAGTTTTAATTAAAGATGGAAGAGATAACTTTTCCCTTTTGTCATTTTGCCTGAATAGCTGTTGCATTTTCTGCTGTGTATATATTTGGATCGCTTTGGGGTGTTATGCATCACCTGAAGAGGGCTGTGACAATCATTTTTCCTTTTAATTGAACCTCTATATGGTCCCGGTCACTTAGCCTCTTGTTGTTGTTGTTACGTGCTTTTTGCTTCTGAAAGAAAAAAGCCCAAAATGTTTGGACACAGAAAACCAAATTATTTTGGGAGATTTTGTGTTTCTGAAATGCATGATTTTTCTTTCAAATCAAATGCCTTTCCACTTAGAAATTTAACTCTCCATTTATGCATTGGGTATCTGGTGTGATATGAACCTTTTACCTAGTGGCACAGTTTTGGTGATTATCTGGATGAAGATATGTGCATCATTTTCGCCCACTGATTGTTTCACTTTGTTTGGAGTATGATCTTCATGTAGACCGTAATAAAGATAAAATTGTTGATACTAATGGCTTTTTTGTTTCATATTTCAATTTTAACTGTTGGTTATATGCAGTTAGGTACCGTTACAATGTGGCTGATGCAAGGTTGGCTCAACATGTTGAGAAATGAATAGCAGATGGTCTGCTTATAAGCTGTGTGGCATCATGTACCAGTCGTTGGGCACTAATTATGGATGCTGGGACCGGGTTCACAAGCCAAGTTTATGAACTTTCACTGTCTTTACATAAGGTGACCTCCTATTGCATGTCATTTCAGTTGCTGTAAATAATGTTTTTATGTTAAGAAATAACTTATTCTTGCTATTATACAGGGGTGGATCATGGATCAGTGGGAGAAGAACTGTTACATTAGCTCTATTGCTGGTTATACCAGTGGTAGCTCCCTTGTTGTCATGTCCAAAGGTCAGTATAATATTCTGATTTGTCTAAATTGCATGTTGAAGTTTTGTGGTTTTAATGCAAAAAAAAGTATATATAGATTCAAAAGCTCTGTAGATGGGTATGGGTGGGTGAAGATATAATAAGGAGTTAATTGTTGGTGGAGTTTTTTGGTCATCATGGATACTTCATACGTGTTCCTTAATCAACCCATGCACAAATTACTTAGCCATACTAGATTCCAAATCATGAATTTCTTGCATGATGATGAACATGTTGATAGAAACCAACTATTGTAATTATTGTGTTTTTTCTTTTAGGAATTTAAACCTATATCAGCTGAGGACTTGTGCATTAATGAGAAAATCAAATAGCTAATAACTAAATTTATCTCTACGGTTCCCATTCACATGGCAGTTTGCAATTTCGTAACTGAAGCAACTATTGGTAGAATAGAAAGATGCATTTTGATACAAAACCTGTTTTCTCAGCGATGCATTTTACAAACTTAGCTGAAACTTATATTCACATACGACTTGAATTGCACTTCAATGAGCACACAGATGCAAGATTGCAATATTTATCAAGAATTATAATTTTAGAGGATATATAAGATCCTACCATCTACTGTTTTCTTTCCTTTTGCTTTTATGGCGCAAGATTTCTGAATCATGATAATCTTTTCAGGCACCCAATACACTCGACAGTCTTACAAAGTAAGCGACTTTTTCCCTTTTAAGTGGATAAAACAAAAACTGGAGAGGGGTTTTATGTCACCTCTATGGCTACTGCTGGAAGCCGGTGGGGTGTTGTTATGTCTCGCAATGCAGGTTTCAGTGACCAGGTTTTATATCATGCAATACATTAATTTCTGTTGTTTTCTACTATAATGTTATTGTTAAGGCTGTTGAGCTTGGCTCTGTCCTGGCCCAGCTCATTATTCTAGGAACTGAGCTCGAGCTCTGTTGCTACAATACTAGCCACCTCTCTGCTATGAGCAAGCTTTTATTCTAAATGTACTAAGCCAACATATAAATTAATTACATAAGATGGATTTACGTGATGGTTGCTTTTATTCTATGCACATTTGCATGTGATACATATAGTAAATATTATATTAGTCAATTAACGCTAGCTTAAGATTCCAGGATATTAGCATTTAAATTATCTCTAAGCCGTTTCTATATATATAATACAAAAACATTTGCAGAGAGCTGTCTTGACCTGAATGTCTCTGTATCTTGAAATGTCTTCTTCCTTTCTAACATGCATCTAATTTCTTATTAACCATTGTTGATGGGTCCTGTAGGTTGTGGAACTTGATTTTCTATATCCAAGTGTGGGTATCCACAGACGTCGGGATAGTGGTTACAGAATCACATCAACAGCTGCAACTTCTGATCAAGCTGCTCCAATTTCAAGCACCACCAAGCATAAACCCGTGGATGAAACTCAAGAAACTCTACATACAGCTCAATTTCTCAGCATACATGTTAAGGTAATGTGCTGTTGCTTGTATAATACTATATATTTTATAAAACTTTTTATGCTCTTCAAATTTGAGATGTTCTTATAACAAAGGTCGAGATAGGTTTCCATCTATTCCAGTCATTGCCCCATAAATTGAAAATTTATGTTTGTCATACCATATATAAGTAGTTTTAGTGTATTTTGCAAGATTATGATATATTTCAGGAGCAATATAATATTTATGAGTTCTTATTTATGGGTATCTTGCAAGTTTATTTTGCCCTCCCAGATTCTTATCTATGAATCTGTTTTTATCTTTTTTTGATCTTCAATGTTAAATGTAAAGAGTGGATAGGAATTTTAGTAGACACAGCATGAGGTTTTGCAAATAAATTTTTAGCACATTTATTAAGGTTTGTTGGACATTCATATTCAGGCCTGTCATTGTCAACTGCTTATTAAGTCATATTCCAGACTACTTAAGGAACGTTACCACTTTCGGATATATGTATGCTCCAACTCTATGTCTGTCTTTGTCTTTGTCTTATAATAAAGATTTCATTTTCATTTTGTTAGCGTTCTCTGATGAAATGATCTGCAATATTCAGGAGCATTGAATTCAACCTGTTTTCTGGACCTGTTATCCTGGACTTGGGAGACTGGTTAACTTGTAGGATCTGCAATTGAAATAGGTCTGAGTTTTCTCCTGCTTCAGGCTTAACTAGAGCTAAGCAAAGATGCAGTTTACTGATTTCAATTTGTATTATTGTACCTTGTCTTACATATGCTTTAAGACTCTTTTGGTTACTCCTTGCAGCTGGATGAATGTTAAGAGATGCTAAGAATTCTAACAAATTTTCCACCTGTAGATATATGGACAGAATGCAATTGTCATGAATGAATCCATGGTTGCGGTAAGATATTTTAAAAGTTTAATCTTCTTCATGTTTCATTTTTTATGCATATAGTCATAAAACTTTCCTCACGTCGTTCAATCTTCTTCATGTTTCAATATATAATTTCTTCATTTTTAGTAATAAACAATATTTAATGAATAATTGTCCAATGCAGAATAACGCTGTTAGAATGATTAATGTGACAACAGTTGGGGAAGCTTTTCTCAAGACTAGAGACCTTTTACTCAGGGCTATATGTTTGGGGTTTGTGTCGGAGCACACTTTAGGTTCTCTCTCTCTTCTCTTCAGCATTTTATTAATTGGAGCATTAACGTTCATAAATCGTTAGTAACATTTTCGCATTTACTCTTATAACTGGTTGTATTTGAAGAAATGGTCGATATATACTCACCACTTATGTGGATTAATTGGTTTTCAGCAATGGGTGATTCCAAAGCAGTAGTTATCAATGAAGATGAAAATAAGAAGAAAAAAGGTCCCCATTCTGCAGGAAGAATACCAGAAGGTATGGGAGCATTTTTTTCTAGTTTTGAGTTATAAAATTATTTCAAATTTTTGTCAGAGCCTTCCAACATATGCATCTTTTTATGAGTGCTTAACTTTTGTGAATGATTGCAGGTTTTAACATGCAAGTAAAAAACTCTTCAGAATCAGGAGGTGGACCTAAAAAAGGAATGGTTTTGCCCTTCCAAGCCCTTTCACTTGCATCAATATGGGGATATGCGGGCGGTATGTGCTTATTATCTTAGATAATTCATAATCAGACATTTTGGTGAAGTCAGTTTAATGAGCAAAAGCTAGGTGATATTTACACTTACAATATCATCAGGGCCCTAACCTATAACCTTTTGTGGCCATTTAGTTTGCTTCTGTTAAACCTGTGATTTTAATGGAGTTCTTCTTCTCATGCCTTTTAATGTTATAGATTATTTGTCACCACAATTTCATCTGCTGCCCCTGATTACATTCTCTTGTACTTCCTGATTCCCATTTTTCTGCACTCCAATTTTAGAACTCTTCCACAATTAGTCACTGTAATTCAAAGAAGGAACTATGATAATATTATATCATTTATTTGTGTTTTCTTGTATAGTACTGTTTCTTGATTCTTCTCTCTTCTATGTGATGTTTTTTGGTATTAGAGTGAGTTTTCTTTCTTTTATTTTTTTTTAATTGTTATACCAGAGAGAAATTAGGTATTGTGTTATTCTGCATGTTTTAAATTGTTGTCTATGTCCTTTTTAACAGGTTTTATAGAGACTTCAGTGTTTGAAAAGAAAAGATGGACCTTTAGTATGGGTAGTTTGTCTCCTGAAATATATGAACTTCAAATGCTTTCAGAAAGTCAAGGGGATGAGAGCCATCTATTGTTGCTTAATCATCTTGCAAGAAAAGATACAATATATGGTAAGCCAGCATTTGCTTGCTCTGTTTAGTCAAAAGATAAAAAGGAATTCGTGAATCATTCTTTAATTTTAAAAATTTAAAAGTGGACTGAGTTAAATGCAAACTGTTTCTTTACTTTTTTTTTCTTTTAATTAAAAAAAAAAGAAACATAAGGCAAATTATTGCATCTCATCTCACTTGTGCTTTAAGAGGTCTTTTGATTACTTCTTGCAGGTGCATACAGATTTGCAATGGTGCAAATTATTGCTGCCATGGATGTGAGCAGATATTGCATCTCATCTCTCAATGTACAGTTACAGTTGCATTTCTTCCCATGCATTAAGCTTCGCTCAGACTTCGAGCATGGGATCTTACATAGTTAGTGTGGGGTCAAAGCGCTCCTTGATCTCCTTCACCTCTTCGCTGTCTTGATCGTCCAAAGCTTCCCCAAAATTCAGAGCTTTAAAGCCATCTAATCATTTATTTATTCTTCTGTGATCGAATGTGTCTTCTTTTTGTGCTGGATTCACTGTGATTTTGTTTGTCAATGGTTGTCTTGATTGTTTCTTGTGGATTGTGTTGCCATTTGCTTGTTGTTGCTGATTTTTTGTTGGCTTCTGGATGATTGCTTGATGATGTTCTTCTGTTTTGCAGTTTTGTCCGTTGCTGTTGTCTCTCTATTGGTGCTGTTGATGAAGGTGAACTACTTGTCACACTTATAGTTATTTCGATTTCTTGGCCTCGTTTAAAATGTTAATTTATATTCTTGTTATGAGCCCCCCTCCTCCACCTCTCCTTTCTTCCTCTTATTCTTTCTTATTTTTCCCAGGTAGTTCTTGTGGCAATGAGGAGAGTGTGGAATGTTCGAAATGGGAGCTGCTACTTTGAATGGGGTATGGAGTCCATTTATCTTCTGTTTACCATTCATGTTGTCAAGCGCTGTCCGTGTCTGTCGAGTGCCTTCCTATCTATCAAGTATGTTCTGTGCCTGTTATAATTTAAAAAGTTTAAAAAATTTAAAACGAATATTCCAGCAGCTGCAAATGAAGTAAGTTAATCATATTCTTAAATTTCCATTCTTTACGATAAAATGTTTTATTTGTGAATATTCCATTGCATGTGGCTGATACAAGGCACAAATGGAGGGTACTTCGACAACGTAGACAACAATCGTAGTGACAGACGTGGAAGCGGAAGATACAGTAAATGGCCATCAGCTGCAAATGAAGTAAGTTTATCATATTCTTAAATTTCTGTTCTTTACAATAAAATGTTTTATTTTTGAATATTCCATTGCATGTGGCTGATAAAATCTCTCTTTTTTTTTACTCCCAGGTAGTTCTTATGGAAATGAGAGTGTGGAATGTTCGAAATGGAAGCTGCTACTTTGAATGGGGTTTGGAGTCCATTTATCTGCCGTTTACCATTCATGTTGTCAAGCGCTGTCCGTGTCTGTTGAGTACCTTCCTATCTGTCAAGAATGTTATGTGCCTGTTATAATTTAAAAAGTTTAAAAGACTTAGTAATTAGGGAGACGGATGAGGGCTGTCCCTCCAAACATTTTAAAAGACTTAGTAATTAGGGAGACGATGAGGGCTGTCCCTCCAAACATTTTAAAAGATTTAGTAATTAGCATAGTGTGATAGATGCGGAAGATACAAGGCAGACATGGAGGGTACTTTGACAACATAGACAAAAATGGTAGTGACAGACGCGGACGATACAGTAAATGCCCAGCAGCTGCAAATGAAGTAAGTTTATCATATTCTTAAATTTCCATTCTTTACGATAAAATGTTTTATTTGTGAATATTCCATTGCATGTGGCTGATAAAATCTTTTCTTTTCTTTTCTTTTCTTTTTTCTTTCTTTCTTTTTTTCCCCTAAGTAGTTCTTGTGGCTGATACAAGGCATACCCTTCGACAACATAGACAACAATCGTAGTGACAGACGCGGAAGATACAGTAAGTGGTCAGCAGCTGCAAATGAAGTAAGTTTATCATATTCTTTACAATTAAATAAAATGTTTTATTTATGAATATTCCATGCATGGCTGATAATTTGCTTAAAGTATGATTTTATATGTATGTGAATCATGTTTTCATGTGTATTAATTATGTAGGGTTTAATGTATGTTGGTGATAATTTTTGTGATTCTCTGAATACATGTTTTCTTATAGGCTTTTTAAAATTAGTAGAGTTAATCCCCACTCATTCTCTTATAAGATTGAGTTGTGGGACACTATCTCCATTACAATAATTTACCCCAAACTGTGTGTTGTTTTGTGAATGGATGGGGATACAATAATATTGGTATTTTGAGATGCTCATGGTGTGCATTGTTTGTTTATATTATAGCCAATGGATTGTTGTTTCCAAGGTAAATTTATGGATATAATAGTGGTGCGGCTCCTGTTTAGTATTGTGTAATTTATTAGTAGATGCTATGTATTACGAATCACTTATGTTAAATTTGAAATCGGTTGTAATTCTAGTTTGTAACCCTTGTAAAGGAATGTGTTTATGCATCACTATTGTCTATTGCAGAAATAAAGTTATCTTGGCATGAAGCACTCAAAATACCAATAAAGAGTCTGATGAGACTCTACATTACATATAATATGGCTTTGTCATGGTTTGCTTTTTTGTGTTTGGCTTAAGATCGTATTTATATTGTAGCACCTGTACTAATATTATCATAGAATCATCGGAACCTTGTATTTAACTAATTGCATATTTCATTTATCTGTAAAATATATATATATTTTTTATTAATTGTTGTACAATGAGAGTGAACGATGCCTAGTTTATAATTGAATGTGGAAGAATATGATTACACGAGTAGGATCTCAATTTGTTTTTATGAAACCAGTCACATATAATGTTAATTTTAGGTTCAGTTTAGCCTAGTTTTTTGCCTAAGAAGAGAGTCGATTTAGTGGTCATTTGGTGGGAAGTAGAAAGCTGAGTCAACTGTGAGGTGCAATTTTGTTACCAATAAGGATTGACCATGAACCATATTTAACGAAATTGTCCAAAAAAGCCTAATGAGTTGGGATTTAAACTAGGTTCATGTTATGATCACAATTTTGTCCTAAAATTAGGCCGTACGAAGTGAAAAAAATCTTTAAGAACCCAACTGTACGCCTTGTAGATTACTATTCAAAAAGGCTGATTAATCTAAACCAAGGAAAATTGGGCTTCTAATGATGAGGCGTATCATGGCCTGCAGTGGTCCTATGAATTCGAGTCTGTGTGAGTTACCACACAATCGAGGCTAAATCACACGTATGATTATATATTCATGTGAATTTTAAGTTTACCCATATAATATTTTAAATGAATTTTAGTTTGGAATTTGAAATTTTTTAAAATTTTGTATTTATTGAGGTAGAAAACATAAAAGTTTCGTACCAGATAAGTTTTTCTTTTGTTCGATTAATGGCCTTAATAATTAAGATACTATTCGAGCATGAAGTTTAGCTCCAAATAAATTTTTTATTTATTTTATGGGTAGATATGGACTTCTAAACATCGGGTAAACTTAAAATTCACATGAATATATGATCATACATGTGATTTAGCCTCGATTGCGTGGTAACTCCCATGGACTCGAGTCCATAAGACTATCACTCTTGTTTGTTAATGAATGAAATTTTGAGATGCTTTAGCATTGTCTATTTATATTATAGTCAATTGATTGTTTTCAAAGTAATTTTGTAGATACTAGTTTTAGGCTTTTAGCTTTCACGTGCATTGTACGTAACCGAATGCGTTTAAACTAAAAAATAATTAAAATAATTGAAATTAATTATAAGTCATAGCATCAATTACTAATCTAATAGGATTAGATTGAAGCAATTTTTAAATTAGATATTAAATATATATGAAACTAATTATAAATTAACGCATCTCATTATTGAAGCGCAACATGCTACAAAAGTATAACTTCTTTCAATATAACAATTTTTTATATGTTTCATTCTGTTATTGTCCTTTGTTACCAAAAATCCTGATGGTTAATACATGATTTGGGTTAAAATTTTGCAAAAATTTACCCGAAAGAATTTTCCTAAATTTTTTACCACGATACTCATAAAAAATATATAATTCAACGCCAGAAAGATTGAAAAGTTTTTCACACTTCTAATATTGGTTTTCATATTTTTCCGAATTAATTTCTGATAAAATCGAAACATGATTCAGATGGTCGTAAAAAAAAACCTTAAATCCAATGTAGTTGATATTTGGTTAGATGGATATAGATATTTCAATGAGACTTGGTGACAAAAATCATGCAAAACAGAGCTGGGACCTCGAAACGCGTTTTTAGTCAAAAACTGTAATGGTTAGTACACGATTTCGGCTAAAATTTTACAAAAATTGACACGAAACATTTTTCAAGCCACCATAGTCAAAAAAATATATAACTTAACGCCAAAAAGATTGAAGGGCTTCTCACGCTTTAAATATTTTTTTATATTATTTTTGAATTAATTTCTAATTAAATCGAAACCGGATTGAGATGCTTATAAAACCAAAAAATCCAATGTGACTGAGATTTCGTTAGATAAATATAGATAATTCAATGAGTCTTGGCGCCAAAAATCATGCAAAATTGAGACGGAGTCCCAGAATGCGTTTTTAGCCAAAAACCAGATATTAGTACACGATTTCGGCTAAAATTTATAAAAATTGACCCGAAAGAATTTTCCTCAATTTTTGGCCACGATACTCATAAAAAATATATAATTCAAAGCCAAAAATATTGAAAGGCTTTTCACGCTTCTAATATTGGTTTCCTATTTTTCCCGAATTAATTTCTAATTAAATCGAAACATGATTCAGATGCTCGTAAAAATAAATCCTTAAATCCAATGTGGTTGATATTTGGTTAGATGGATATAGATATTTCAATGAGAGTTGGTGCCAAAAATCATGCAAAATAGAGTTGGGACCCCGAAACACGATTTTAGTAAAAAAACTGTGATGGTTAGTACACGATTTCGGCTAAAATTTTGCAAAAATTGACACGAAACATTTCTCCTCAATTACCGGCCACCATAGTCCTAAAAAAATNTATAACTCAACGCCAAAAA
>AWWV01014495.1:0-11354 GCA_001974805.1 Corchorus capsularis
ACATCAATCTTGGTATGAGAAGTCTTTAGGAAAGGTCTTCCTATAAAAGAGGACATTGATCTTTTCCGAATACCTCCCATATCCATGATGAATATGTCGATTGGAAAAATCAGATGTTCAACTTTGATTAAGATATTTTCTAAAACACCTTTGGGATAAACCAAAGATCCGTCAGCTAATTGCAGAATAACATCAGTATTCTTCAGTGGACCAAGATTTAACGATTTGTAGAAAGAATAAGGCATCACGCTTAAAGAAGCACCAAGATCAAGCATCGCATTCTCTATAATACTTCTTCCAATAGAACAAGTAATTGAAAACGTACCTGGATCTTTGCACTTAGGAGGTAAACTCTTTTGAAGTACGGCAGAGACATTAGCTCCAGCGCTTACTTTACCTTGTAATCTCTTCTTATTGGTACAAAGTTGCTTGAGGAACTTTGCATAATTCGGAATCTGTTGAATGGCATCAAGAAGTGGGATGTTGACCTCAACTTTTCGGAATATCTCCAAAATATCTTGATCATCATCTTATTTCTTTGATTTCTTCAATCTTGATTGAAAAGGAATTAGGTTGGAATCGGTTTTAGGCTTGTTGGTATCGCACACACCTTTTCCTTTGGGTTGAATTACGGCATCTTCCTTGTTTGAATCTTCAATCGGCGTAGCTCCTTTGTTTTTGGGTTCATCTTCAATCTTGATTTCGGCAGGCAGTTGTAAATCTTCCTTGGTGTAGTTCGGCTCTCCTTCTTCTTGTTGATGTGCGGCATGGTTTGGATAAGGGTTTTGTAACTCTTTTCCACTCCTTAAAGAAATTGCACTGACATTCTCTCTAGGAGGTACCTTTGGTTGTGATGGCATCCTTTGTTGACCTTGTGTCTTGAGATCACTCAAATCACTAGCTAATTGACTTATTTGCTTTCTCATCATCTCCATAGCTTCCTTGATTTGTTGTAACTCAATGGCTTGTGAAGTTTGAAAATTAGGTCTTGTAAAATTCGGCCTTCCTTGGTAGTTACCTTGGTACCCATATTGTTGACTCGGTTGATCAGGTCTCTAATAAGGTTCAGGCTTCCTTTGATAAGCTCCTTGTAATCCCACGGCATTGATTCCTTGCTTGTTGTCTTCCAAAGTCGCACAAACCCTTGGCACACTTGAAAAATTCGCATGGAACAAATCAGTGAGCAAAGCGATTTGCTGATTCGTTTCTTGAAGTTGTTGCTCCAATGAGGTGGAATAGGTAGAAACTTCATTAATTCTTCGTATAGGACCTTCTCTTGAATAGTCTTCTCGAGATCCAAATTGTTGAGTGTTTGCAGCCATATTTTCCACTAAAGACCAAGCTTCGGTAGGAGTTTTGCCGATGAAGGCTCCTCCACTTGCAGAATCGATGGAAGATCTGTCAAACGGTAGTAATCCTTCGTAGAAGTACTGGATCAGCAACTGTTCATTGATTTGGTGATTGGGGCAGCTCGCACAAATTTGTTTTGAAACGTTCCCAATATTCATGCATTGTTTCTCCATGGCGTTGCTTAATTCCGCAAATCTCCTTCCTTATGCTTGATGTTTTATGTGCAGGAAAGTACTTTTCCAAGAAACAGCTTCTTAAGGCTCGTCCAAGATGTGATTGAACCAGTGGGTTAAAAGGTACAACCAATCTTTTTGCTCGGTCCATAAGAGTGAACGGAAAAGTTCTTAACATGAATTGATCTTCAGGAATACCATGAATACTTGTAGATGCGCAGGCAATCTGGAAATCAGTAAGATGTCGGTGAGGATCTTCTCCAGGCAAACCGTGAAATTTGGGTAAAATCTGAATAAATCCAGATTTAATTTCAAAGTTTTCAGTTGTATTTGGATATTGGATGGCTAAGCGTTTGATATTGACGTTTGGTGCAGCTAACTCTCTCAGAGTTTTGGGTTGTTCTTCTTCAGCCATATCTTCTGACGATGTTGAAACAGCAGATCTAGGAAAACTTGGTTGAGAACTCGAATCGGATGTCTCCTCTTCTTGTAATCGGCGTTGTGTTTTCTTCTTCTTCTCAAATAGTGTTCTTTCAGGCTGAGGATTGAATTCTAAACCTTCAGTACTACTACTTCTTGTCTTTGGCATACAGTTTCCTAGAAAAATCAAACAAAACTAAAAAGAAAAATTAGCAGTAACAGTTCTTATATAAAAATTAAAAGCAGAAACAGAAAATAAAAATATTTTTTTTTATTTTAAAAGGAAAACGGAAAAAGAAAAATTAATTTTTTTTTAAGAAAAATCGGAAACCCTAATTTTAAAAACGGAAAAATATTTTTTTTTAGAAAAATCGGAAAAAACGGAAAAAACCTTTTTTTTTTATAGAAAAAACGGAAAATCAAAAACTAATTCTTGGATCTAATCTCTCTTCACTTTCTCTCAATTCAATTCCCTTCCCCGGCAACGGCGCCAAAATTTATGATCGTGTCGTCTATGACCATAAAAATAATCCCCACAAATAACTAACTAGAATAGCTAGGGCAAGTAGGGGTCGAATCCCACAGAGAAGGTTCATGTGATGAACAATCAAAAGATAGAAAGATCTTTTTCGAAAATCGATTAGAAAACAGGGGATTGAATAAATCAATTATAAAGAAAACAATTAAACTAAAAATTAAGCAAAGCAAATCTAAATCTAAATCTAAATCTAAATCTAAAGCAGATTATAAAGCAAACAATAATTAAAAAGCATACTTCTTCACCAGTGGTATCCTTCAATCAAATTAACTATGGATCCTAGATTTAAAAGGTGAATTTCGCATCTTATTCTTGACTGACAACTGATATAGGTTTCTTAACATGTATTTTAGATAAAAGGCTGATTAGAGCTGCAGTTATCCCTATTATTCCTTCAGCGATCGATTACTTTCTTAGGGCTTAAAGATCACTTGAGAACAAAGCATTAAGAACAGTTAATTTTACACACATGCCTACGAATAGAACCATACGAAGAGAAATTTCTCGCCATCCGGTAGACAAATACCCATTAAGCAGCGATTAAACAAACCTAATTTGCTACATACAATCAAACTTGAGTGATTAATTCTAAGTATGATCTAGCCATAGATCTTCCTCTTACATCCTTAGTGGCCACATAATTCAGATAAGATTCAGAATCATAAAATTATTCTAGGGTTTTGACTACTATCATCAAGAACTTAACACAAAATTATAAGTATAGAAATCTCACCATAATTAATTGATTGAATTCACCAAAGGATCAGAAGTATTAAGGATTTAGCTACTCATGGATTTAGGAAAATCCATGAGAGGCATAAGATTACTTACAGGACTGGGAGAGGCGGAATCTCCCCTTGAAAAACCCTAGGGACGTCGCACCCCTCTATGGCTAGAGAGGGTGTCGACTTCTCCCCTTCTAAAACTAAAGAAAAAACCTAAAAACTAAAGAAAGGTAAAAAAAGAGAATAAACTAAATCTTTGATGTGTAAAAGTATGTGATTTGTGATACATGAGGTGGCTATTTATAGTGGAGGAATAGGGTAGGACGGTTTAGGCTCTTCTTGGTCTCCAAGTAGGATTAGGTGTCATCCTAGAGTAGTCTCCAAGTCAAAAGAGGACTTCTAGAATTTCCTGGAAATTTCCTGGAATTGAGGAGGAAATTCGACTTCAGTTTCGGGCTTGGAGATGGCAGATCTGGGCTTTGCACTTCAAAATAAAGTTGTAGAACTCGGAGTTAGCTTTCCAACGGCTACTCATGGGCTTAAAACGGACATCTGAGCAGAAAGTTATGGCCTTTCTACGAAGACTGCGCTGAAACCGGACTAATATCGCAAATCTACGGGATTTGGATATTCTTTTGGATATGGGGCCTACAAATTGGGATTTTAACTCCAATTATAGGTTTATATGGGCTGAGTATATTCCCATATAAATAATCCAAAAATCCTCAACTTCAGGGCTTCATCTGGGCTTGTCTTCAATCCTTAATAAATTAAGCTCCAAATCTTCAATTTTTACTTCTTGAATAAATTCTTCAAATCTTCAAAATATCTTCAATCACGAACTTCGAATCTTCAAATCTTCATTCCAAGTGGCTAAATCCATAGTTGAGTAAAAAGTCTCCAAAATAGCTCCAAAAAGAGTGAAAAACAATAAGTTTTCACTTTTCTTGTCTTCAGGACCTAAAAACACAAATACTAACAAAACATGGTAAAAACACATATAAAAATAGCAAAAAGTATATAAAAATAGCTATAAAAACATGCATAATTTGAGCTCGATCAGCAAGTAGGGGTCGAATCCGACAGAGAAGGTTTATGTTATGAACAATCAAAAGATAGAAAGATCTTTTCCAAAAATCGATTAGAAAACAGGGGATTGAATAAATCAATTATAAAGAAAACAATTAAACTAAAAATAAAGCAAAGCAAATCTAAATCTAAATCTAAATCTAAAGCAGATTATAAAGCAAACAATAATTAAAAAGCATACTTCTTCACCAGTGGTATCCTTCAATCAAATTAACTATGGATCCTAGATTTAAAAGGTGAATTTCGCATCTTATTCTTGACTGACAACTGATATAGGTTTCCCAACATGTATTTTAGATAATAGGCCGATTAGAGCTGCAGTTATCCCTATTATTCCTTCAGCGATCGATTACTTTCTTAGGGCTTAAAGATCACTTGAGAACAAAGCATTAAGAACAGTTAATTTTACACACATGCCTACGAATAGAACCATACGAAGAGAAATTTCTCGCCCTCCGGTAGACAAATACCCATTAAACAGCGATTAAACAAACCTAATTTGCTACATACAATCAAACTTGAGTGATTAATTCTAAGTATGATCTAGCCATAGATCTTCCTCTTACATCCTTAGTGGCCACATAATTCAGATAAGATTCAAAATCATAAAATTATTCTAGGGTTTTGACTACTATCATCAAGAACTTAACACAAAATTATAAGTATAGAAATCTCACCATAATTAATTGATTGAATTCACCAAAGGATCAGAAGTATTAAGGATTTAGATACTCATGGATTTAGGAAAATCCATGGGAGGCATAAGAATACTTACAGGACTGGGAGAGGCGGAATCTTCCCTTGAAAAACCCTAGGGACGTCGCACCCCTCTATGGCTAGAGAGGGTGTCGACTTCTCCCCTTCTAAAACTAAAGAAAAAACCTAAAAACTGAAGAAAGGTAGAAAAAGAGAATAAACTAAATCTTTGATGTGTAAAAGTATATGATTTGTGATACAGGAGGTGGCTATTTATAGTGGAGGAATAGGGTAGGACGGTTTAGGCTCTTCTTGGTCTCCAAGTAGAATTGGGTGTCATCCTAGAGTAGTCTCCAAGTCAAAAGAGGACTTCTAGAATTTCCTGGAAATTTCCTGGAATTGGGCAGGAACTTCGACTTCAGTTTCGGGCTTGAAGATGGCAGATCTGGGCTTTGAACTTCAAAAGAAAGTTGTAGAGCTCGGAGTTAGCTTTCCAACGGCTACTCATGGGCTTAAAACGGACATCTGAGCAGAAAGTTATGGCCTTTCTACGAAGACTGCGCTGAAACCGGACTAATATCGCAAATCTACGGGATTAATGCGGGATTTGGATATTCTTTTGGATATGGAGCCTACAAATTGGGATTTTAATCCAATTATAGGTTTATATGGGCTGAGTATATTCCCATATAAATAATCCAAAAATCCTCAACTTCAGGGCTTCATCTGGGCTTGTCTTCAATCCTTAATAAATTAAGCTCCAAATCTTCAATTTTTACTTCTTGAATAAATTCTTCAAATCTTCAAAATATCTTCAATCACGAACTTCGAATCTTCAAATCTTCATTCCAAATGGCTAAATCCATAGTTGAGTAAAAAGTCTCCAAAATAGCTCCAAAAAGAGTGAAAAACAATAAGTTTTCACTTTTCTTGTCTTCAGGACCTAAAAACACAAATACTAACAAAACAGGGTAAAAACACATATAAAAATAGCAAAAAGTATATAAAAATAGCTATAAAACATGCATAATTTGAGCTCGATCATTAGTACTCGATTTCAGCTAAAATTTAGTAAAAATTGACCCGAAAGAATTATCCTCAATTTTTGGCCACGATAGTCATAAAAAATATACAATTCAATGCCAAAGAAATTGAAAGACTATTCACGCTTCTAATATCGTTTTTTTCTATTTTTTCCGAATTAATTCCTAATTAAATCGAAACATGATTCATATGCTCGTAAAAGCAAATTCTTAAGTCCAATGTAGGTAAGAATTGGTTAAATGAATATAGATATTTCAATGAGACTTTGCGCCAAAAATCATGCAAAACTGAGCTGGGGCTTTAGATCGCGTTTTTAGTCAAAAACCGTGATGGTCAGTACACAATTTCAGTTACAGTTTTGCAAAAATTGACCCGAGAAGTTTCTCCTCAATTTCCGACCACCATAGTCATAAAAAAATATATAACTCAACGCCAAAAAGATTGAATGTCTTCTAACGCTTCTAATATTGTTCTTTTTTAAAAAAATATTCTTCTGAATTAATTTCTAATTAAAGCGAAACCAGATTAAGATGCTCGTAAAAATAAATATTTAAATCCCACGTGGCTAAGATTTCTTTAGATAAATATAGATATTTCAATGAGGCTTTGTGTCAAAAATCATGCAAAACTGAGCTGGAGTCCCAGAATGCGTTTTTAACCAAAAACCATGATAGTTAGTACACGATTTCGGCTAAAATTTTTGTAGAAATTGACCCGAAATAGTTTTCCTCAATTTTTGCCCACAATACTAAACAAAATAAATAATTCATCACCAACAAGATTGAAAGGCTTTTCACGCTTCTAATTCTGGTTTTCCTATTTTTTCCGAATTAATTTCTTATTAAATCAAAACATGATTCTGATGCTCGTAAAAAAAATACTTAAATGCAATGTGATTGATATTTGGTTAGATGAATATAGATATTTCAATAAAATTTTGCGACAAAAATCGTGCAAAACTGAGCCGGGGCTCCGGATCGCGTTTTTAGTCAAAAACCGTGATGGTTAGTATACGATTTCAGCTAAATTTTTGCAAAAATTGACCTGAGAAATTTCTCTTCAATTTTTTGCCACCATAGTCATAAAAAATATATAACTCGACGCCAAAAAGATTGAAGGGCTTCTCACGCTTCTAATATTGTTTTTTTGTTTCTATTTTCCGAATTAATTTCTAATTAAATTGAAACCAGATTGAGATGTACGTAAAAACAAATCCTTAAATCCAATGTGGCTGAGATGTCGTTAGATAAATATAGATATTTAATTGAGTCTTGGCGCAGAAAATCATGCAAAGAATTTTCCTCAATTTTTGGCCACGATACTCATAAAAAATATATAATTCAACGCCAAAGAAATTGAAAGACTATTCACGCTTCTAATATCGTTCTTTTTTCTATTTTTCCTGACTTAATTCCTAATTAAATCGAAACATGATTCATATGCTCGTAAAAGCAAATCGTTAAGTTCAATGTGATTAAGATTTGGTTAGATGAATATAGATATTTCAATGAGACTTTGCGCCAAAAATCGTGCAAAACTGAGCCGGGGCTCCGGATCGCGTTTTTAGTCAAAAACCGTGATGGTTAATATACGATTTCAGCTAAATTTTTGCAAAAATTGACCTGAGAATTTTCTCTTCAATTTTTGGCCACCATAGTCATAAAAAATATATAACTCGACGCCAAAAAGATTGAAGGGCTTCTCACGCTTCTAATATTTTTTTTTATATTTTCCGAATTAATTTCTAATTAAATCGAAACTGGATTGAGATGTTCGTAAAAACAAATCCTTAAATCCAATGTGGCTGAGATGTCGTTAGATAAATATAGATATTTCAATGAGTCTTGGCGCAAAAAATCATGCAAAACTAAGCCAGTCCCAAAATGCGTTTTTAGCCTAAAAAACCATGATAGTTAGTACACGATTTCGGCTAAAATTTAGTAAAAATTGACCCGAAAGAATTTTCCTCAATTTTTGGCCACGATACTCATAAAAATATATAATTCAACGCCAAAGAAATTGAAAGACTATTCACGCTTCTAGTATCGTTCTTTTTTTCTATTTTTTCCGAATTAATTCCTAATTAAATCGAAACATGATTCATATGCTCGTAAAAGCAAATCGTTAAGTTCAATGTGGGTAAGATTTGATTAAATGAATATAGATATTTCAATGAGACTTTGCGCCAAAAATCGTGCAAAACTGTGTTGGGGCTCCTAATAGCGTTTTTAGTCAAAAACCGTGATGGTTAGTACACGATTTCAGTTACAGTTTTGCAAAAATTGACCCGAGAAATTTCTCCTCAATTTCCGACCACCATAGTTATAAAAAAATATATAAATCAACGACAAAAAGATTGAAGATCTTCTAACGCTTCCAACATTGTTCTTTTTTTAAAATTATTTTTCTGAATTAATTTCTAATTAAAGCGAAACCGTATTGAGATGCTCGTAAAAATAAATATTTAAATCCCATGTGGCTAAGATTTCTTTAGATAAATATAGATATTTCAATGAGTCTTTGTCCCAAAAATCATGCAAAACTGAGCTGGAGTCCGAGAATGTGTTTTTAGTCAAAAACCATGATAGTTAGTATATGATTTCGGCTAAAATTTTGTAAAAATTGACCCGAAATAGTTTTCCTCAATTTTTGGCCACAATACTCATAAAAAATAAATATATCATCACCAACAAGATTGAAAGGCTTTTCACGCTTCTAACTTTGGTTTTCCTATTTTTTCCGAATTAATTTCTACTTAAATCGAAACATGATTCAGATGCTAGTAAAAAAAAAAAATCCTTAAATCCAATGTGATTGATATTTGGTTAGATGAATATAGATATTTCAATGAGACTTTGCACCAAAAATCGTGCAAAACTGAGCTGGGGCTCCGGATCGCGTTTTTAGTAAAAAACTGTGATGGTTAGTACACGATTTTAGCTAAAATTTTCCAAAAATTGATCTAAGAAATTTCTATTCAATTTTTGGCCACCATAGTCATAAAAAATATATAACTCAACGCCAAAAAGATTGAAGGGCTTCTCACGCTTCTAGTATTTGTATTTCTACTTTTCCGAATTAATTTCTAATTAAATCGAAACCAGATTGAGATGCTCGTAAAAACAAATCCTTAAATCCATTGTATCTGAGATTTCGTTAGACAAATATTGATATTTCAATGAGTCTTGACGCCAAAAACATGAAAACTGAGTCAGAGTGCCAAAATGCGTTTTTAGCCGAAAAAACATGATAGTTAGTACAGGATTTCAGCTAAAATTTTGTAAGAATTGACCCGAAAGAATTTTCCTCAATTTTTGGCCACGGTACTCATAAAAAATATATAATTCAACGCCAGAATAATTGAAAGACTATTCACACTTCTAATATCGTTTTTCCTATTTTTTCCGAATTAATTCCTAATTGAATCGAAACATGATTCATATGCTCGTAAAAACAAATCCTTAAATCCAATGTGGGTAAGATTTGGTTAAATGAATATGGATATTTCAAGGAGACTTTGCATCAAAAATCGTGAACAACTGAGTTGGGGCTCCGGATCACGTTTTAAGTCAAAAACCGTGATAGTTAGTACACAATTTCAGCCACAGTTTTGCAAAAATTGACCCGAGAAATTTCTCCTCAATTTCCGACCACCATAGTCATAAAAAATATATAACTCAACACCAAAAAGATTGAAGGTCTTCTAACGCTTCTAATATTGTTCTTTTCTTTTAAAATATTTTTCTAAATTAATTTCTAATTAAATCGAAACCGGATTGAGATGCTCGTAAAAATAAATCTTTAAATCCCATGTTGCTAAGATTTCTTTAGAAAAATATAGATATTTCAATGAGTCTTTGTACCAAAAATCATGCAAAACTGAGCTGGAGTCCCAGATTGCGTTTTTAGTCAAAAACCATGATAGTTAGTACACGATTTCGGGTAAACTTTTGTAAAAATTGACCCGAAATAGTTTTCCTCAATTTTTGGCCACAATACTCATAAAAAATAAATAATTCATCGCCAATAAGATTGAAAGGCAAAGTGGTTCAGAAACGAGACAAAGTTATAAATAACGAGAAATAGTACAAGACAAAGTTATAAATAACTATTCGAAGATATAAAAAAGAAAACGAGAAATATAAATAAATGCTTCAGAAACCACGTTTCAAGGATACCTAAATATTAAAGAAAACCAATTAAGTATCAGCCAAACACATATATAAATAGACATGCCATGATCATATCAGCAACCACAGCCATTTCATATGATATGCAAGGTAGAAGAGCCTCATTAGACTCCTCTTATTGGTATTTTGAGTGCTTCATGCCAAGGTAATTTTATATTTCTATAATAGTGATGCATAAACACATTCCTTTACAAGGATTGGCTCTCAAAATATAATAGTTACAAACCAAATTTATAATGAAGAAAAGAATTTCCTAATACATCACATCTACTAATAAATTATAAAACCATAAATAGGAATGTTGCATCACTATAATATCCATATAAATTACCTTGGAACAACAATCAATTACTATACTAAAATATAAACAAACAATGCACTCTATGAGCATCTCAAATTACCAATAATATTATTGTATCTCCATCCAATCACAAACAACACACAATTTGGGGTAATTCATTTTTTTCTATTTTTTCCGAATTAATTCCTAATTAAATCGAAACATGATTCATATGCTCGAAAAAACAAATCCTTAAGTCCAATGTGGGTAAGATTTGGTTAAATGAATATAGATATTTCAATGAGACTTTGCGCCAAAAATCGTGAAAAAACTGAGTTGGGGCTCCGGATCGCGTTTTTAGTCAAAAATCGTGATGGTTAGTACATGATTTCAGCTACAGTTTTGCAAAAATTGACTCGAGAAATTTCTCCTCAATTTCCGACCACCAAAGTCATAAAAAATATAGAAGTCAACGCCAAAAAGATTGAAGGTCTTCTAACGCTTCTAGTATTGTTCTTTTTTAAAAACATATTTATCTGAATTAATTTCTAATTAAATTGAAACCGGATTGAGATGCTCGTAAAAATAAATCTTTAAATCCCATGTGGCTAAGATTTCTTTAGATTAATATAGATATTTCAATGAGTGTTTGTGCCAAAAATCATGCAAAACTGAGCTGCAGTCCCAGAAAGCGTTTTTAGCCAAAAACCATGATAGTTAGTACACGATTTCGGCTAAATTTTGTAAAAATTGACCCGAAATAGTTTTCCACAATTTTTTGCCACAATACTCAAAAAAAAAAATTCATCACCAAAAAGATTGAAAGGCTTTTCGCGCTTCTAATTTTGG